>JARHVA010002206.1:2582500-2730830 GCA_037957365.1 Torreya grandis
ATGAAAAAAATAACTAAGAACTAAGCATAAGTACGAAGGCTAATTTAAAAAAAACCTGAAGGTGTGTAGATAAAGCAATGCTAAAATGCAATAAGAGAGACAAAGTAAGACCTACAAGAAATGTTAGGTCAATATAATTTATAAACAAAATATAATCCTACAATTAGTTTATATAGGAGATGCAAAAGTATAAATAAAATGAAACCAAGAAGAACATAGTTTAAGAAAAATTCTTCTTCAATAACTGAGCATTGGTTGGTTTCTTGAAGATATGTCCTTTATTTATCTACAATTTATAAGTTCTAGGTATAATAATGTCTTTAGATATGTAACTACCCCACCAATTTTATGCTTATGTTCCATTTTTTATGGGTGTAATCCAGTTTCAACACTAGGGCTCTGACATTGTAATTATGAACTTTGACATTCTTTTTATGTTATTTAGCTATACAACTTTTGTATTGATGATTATGTTGTAAATAACTCATATATTATTCATCAAGTACATCTAAAGTGTGAATATAGGATTCATGAAGATATTCATTGGGAATGATACCATGAAGAGTGATGCACAAAGAGGAAAACTCTACTTCTAATGGTAAAAAGGCCTTTGAGACATAAATTAAAGAGATTGGAGTTTCCCTTGCGGTAGTACCAATATTATTATGATAATCCCATGGTGTGGTATATAAATTGAGATGATAATATGAATAAGAATCCATGATATTATTTTGTAAATATTTTAAGGATTTTGTTTGTGGCTTCTGCTTGGCCATTGTAATGAGGGTGATAGGTTGTGAAAAAAAAAATCATAATTTTTAATTTCACATAAAGTTGTTTCATGCCTTTATTTTTGAAATTCCCCCCATTTTAAAATATAATGGTTTGAGGAATTATAAAATGACACATTATTTTATTTATGATGAATTAGGATAAATTAATGTTAAATACATTAATAAGGGGTGTAGTTTTTCCCACTTTGTAAAGTACTTAGTGGCAGTAAGTATGAAGACATAACCATCTTGTGATCAAGATAACTTTCCAATTAGATATAATCCCCAAATAGAGAATGTCTATGGAGATTCAAGGGTCTAAATCTCAACTAGATGATAGTGAATAAGATCACCATGGATTTGGTAAGGATTACACTTATTTACAAATGTGTTGGCATATTTTTTAAGAGCAAGTTAGGAATATCCCATACATAGACACTTAGAAGCTAGAGAATGTCAACTACAGTGTTTGCCAAAAATTCCCCCATGTGCTTAATTAATAATGCAAGGGAATTTTTTTTAGTTAAAACAAAAAATTAGGGTACCTTCAGCATCATGACAATAATTGATTTTATGTCTAATATAAAAATTAAATGCTTAATTTTTAAGTCTAGTCTTTTCACAAGAATCAACCTCTAAAGGATAAGTACGATGTTTGATAAATTTGATGATGTATTTATACATAGATATTTGTTGAGTGGTTATGTATTCAATGTGGAAAATAAGGGAATCATCCATAGTCACCAATGTAGAGGGAAACTTCCTCATGTGGACAAGGAACTTTGAGTCATGCAATACTTATTGAGGATGAAAAATAGAGGCTGAGGAGAGAATTTGTAGTATCATTTTTCCCTCATGTAAATTCTTGAATTGTGAAAGACAAACACTTTAGAAAGATTATAATAAATCTTATGACATGAAATAATGTTTTCACTTTTGCATTGATAAGATCCCATGATTTGACAACATATAAGTTTTGAATCACCTAAAACATGTAAGTAGGGAATAGCTAAATTTAAGGATAATTGTATCCTAAGGATGAGATATTTGTATTTAATGATTTTATTAGAAACATCAAAGTTTAATAAATATATATATATATATATATATATATATATATATATATATATATGAATGATATTTTTGTTCTAAAGTAGACTTTTTAAATGATTTATAAATATATACTACTATTTATATCTCTTCGAGGGATTAATCCTCAAGATAGATATGAAATTGTATAATTAGGCTTTAAGAGAGACAATTTTATCAATACCTATAATCAAGAGTGCATTTTCATCGATAAGAGTATATTTAAAGTGGCATTGAGATGATAGGGGTGTGGCAACAAGTTGATTGGAAATCACTTGGATTTTTACTTATTTTTTAATTATGATCATAATGCCAAATTCCTTTAGGGAAACCATACACTTTTTGATTTGATCTTCAAGAAATAAATCCTTGGAGAATAAATGGTTAATGGGATTAGAATTGAATATGACATAGATAGTCTGATAAAACATATAGTTTGTAAGATTTTATGTGGAAAAGTAGTTTTTTTAGAAAACATCAATCCAATTTCATGTGGAAGGTATCATAATCTATCAAATAATGACCAATATTATAATGACATATTCCTTACCAGTTTCATCTCGTTATGCAAGAATTTTCCCAACTAAGATGGGTATGATGTATATTGGATGGGCGGGTGATCATTAAAAGGTGTTTGTAGATTAGGAGGATTAAATAATGATTTATTCATGTTATCAAAGGCTTAATAATAAGAATTTTTCCATTCTAGTGCAAAAAAATTCTTGAGAAGATAGTTTACTGAGTATCTATGATAAGCTAACTTAAGAAAAAAATCACATATGTTATATGGGTATGTTCACAGATTTGGGGGATAATTCCATGTAAATTTCTTGTAATGCGTACATATTATGAACATACCACATACTCACATATGTTATATGGGTATGTGCATAGATTTAGGGGATAATTACATGGGCATTTCTTGCAATACATATATGTTATGAACATAACACGTACGTATTATGTCTATAATGTGTATACATTATTTGAATTTTAGGCTCAAGATACTAAGCCATAATTCATACACATTTTTATGTTAGGAATGCTTAAGTATTCGTAGCACTAAAAACACATATGCACTTTTAATGCTTACAAAAATTAAAAAACCCACTAAATCTCCCTAAACTTCTCATTCATGTTTTTCTTTATTATTTTATCCCATCACACGATTGTGTTTTGCTTTCCTTTTACTACAATGTGATCTTCATTATAAATCTAAAAACTTCACCACATTGATGATGCCACTATAGAGAAGAGGTAAGTGATTAAAAAACTAAACCTAACAACCCTAAATTTTTGTAATTTTTTATTATTTGCATTGTTTTATTAGTAAATTATGTTTTTCAAATAGCCCAAACTAGTGCAAGAGGCCACCTTGATAACCTTATTTCTAATCCTCCTCCTAACCCTCCACCTAACCCTTTTGTCCCTCTTACAACTCCACAATATCCCTTAGGTAGTCAAGAGGATCTAGTTTCACATATAGTGGAAAATGAAATTGAAATTGAGAAAATAATTAGGAGAATGAGGGACCTCACTTCTAACAACACCCACCACACCTATCTAGCCAATACCAGGTCAAGTTTACTTGGTCAAGTTTACTTGGTCAAGTTTACTTGGTAACAAGTCAAATTGATAGATGGGAATCATATAGGGATACATGTAGGTCTTATTATGCTAAAAATTTGTTAGCACAAGAGGTGAAGAACAAATATATAACAAAAGATGAAATTTTTGCCTTATCCATCGACCCAACCACCAATGCACCATTTTCACTTACCACTAAACATTTCCCTATCCATTGATTCCAACATAACTTGAGTAAAGCCAATCTATGGGACTGATGTTGGATGGTGTTTGATTATCCACCATGTAAAAACCAAGAGGTCCCATTATATTTTTTCAAGAAACTCTAATGTGAGTTTTTTCTCAATGAGATTCCAAACTATTTTGACTATGGTGAGTTTCAGGGCCGAGGGAAAGGCTCTATGTAGGATCAATGAGGTGCATGTCATGTGCCTAATCAACTTACAAGGATCCCTTCCCAAAAACCACTTCATCTTAAGATTCCTTCTATGGTAAAGGAGGTCATAAAGATTGACACTTTGCATGCACTTAGTGTGCTTACTGATACAATCATTTAGCATATGAGTAAACTTTTAGGGACCAATGCTGGAGATACTCCACCTAGTGTTTGTACTCAACACCACCCCTACATATATTATGTTTATATATGCATTGGACCTTTGAATGATGATGGTGGTGATTCAAAGGGATTGGATGATATACTCTTGAGTGATGACTTTTTGGCACACATGTTTAGTGTGCATACATCAGCTGCTACATGCATGTAAGTGTATTTTATATAGATTTCATGTTAAATTTGAGTTATATTTGCAAATTTAAAAGCTAAAAATTAATTTACATGTTAATTGAATAATATACATGTAATTTATATGTTACAGGAGGTGCCTTCATCATCATGGTTCATAGGTGCATTATTTGGTCTTACTCAACCCATGTTTACATTTATAGAGTCATTCAATGGGCCATCCACTACTGCAGTCATCTATGTTAGTACGACACCATTTACGTATACAAAGATAAATTTTGATTTAATATTATACTCTATGTGCATTTTATCTATGTATATTTAGTCTTATACTTAAGTTAAATTTATCTATCAAGGATCTCAAAATTTAAGTACACTATTATTAAATACACTCTTGGTTTAATAAAGGAGAAAAAATTGCCATGTATCTTCAATAGTTTATAGAAAAATAAGCAATGTTTTACATTCATTTTATAACTAGAGTAGATACTTCTCCATAACTACGAGCTAAGATAGACATATGCATTATTTCAATGTCATGTGAACATGCACTCATAGAGGTACATATTAACTTTTAATTTTTAATTGTAAAAATAGATTTATTTTATTAATTTTACTGCATGTACTTGGGAAAATATAACTTATGTGAATGTATTGTGTATCTAGGGTTGTGAGATGACATATGAAAGTCTAATTTAGAGGATTACTATGGCACCTCCTCATGTTTCTTCATCATTTCACACACTTCTTTGTGCAGCTAAACCTATCACTGACCCAGTTGAGCATCAGAAGTAGATTGAGCAGGACCATGAGCTTGTAGTAAGTGCATGTTTAAATGATCTTTTTATTCTAGTTTAAAATTAATTTATTAACTTGGTTTCATGTATAGTATGATAATTTTCTAATAATATTTGTATTTGAACAGGTTTAGCTCTGAGCAAGCTATTAGCATAGGACCTGAAATTGAAACTTGGAGCAATTTAAGGGATTTGAAGGATCACCATCTACAAGTAAGGCATCCTAGGGAGAGTTTTATTTGATAAAGGCAAATAGAGGAAGGTTATTTGATGATTATGATGTCTTAAATGATTTACTTTTTTGTATGCCTCTATGGCAATGTACACACTTTTAGCATTGTATGTGTATATGAAATTCACCTGACATTAGATACTATGTTGTTAGATGTTGTAATTATGTGTATGCCTATATGAAAATGTATGTATTATTAACATTGTACGTATATATGGCATTCACCTAAAATTCTATTGTGTTATTATTTTGTATGTATTTATGGTTTTTGTTTTTATTGTATTGATATGGTTTTTATTATTGTTTTGTATGCCTTTATGGTTTTTATTATTATCAATAATGAAGTGTAATGTTTGACCATTGATCCACATTTGAGAATGAAAAATTATTTATACTTATATTACCATTAAAAATTTTGATAATTTATACATAATATTACTTTATCAAGTTTAAAAGTACTTATACCCATTTATTCAAGTTATGTAAGTGATGTAAGAGCATCAGCTAAAATATCCAAGTTTGTACATATTAGTCAAAAGGAGTCAAGTAGGTAATATTGTAGTCAATAAGAAGCCTTTTTATGCTTCAATATAGAATTTATGCTTATGTTTGAATTATGTATGGTCTTGTGAGGCTCTTGTATAGGTGATGTCACTTGATGGATCTTTCTTTCTTAACTCTCTTAAGGGAAATTTACAACTTTGGAGATAGTCAATTTGAGTCTTGATATAAACTATTTACAACTTGGAAATATATGTTTTTAAATAAATACCTCTTGTATAATAATTAAAGGCTTAATATAATGTCACTTGAATCAGATAATTCCTTTGTATGGGTTCAAACATCCACTAAGACACTTGATAATCCAAAACCTAAACTTTATCTCAAGACTCCTACATGATTGTTTTAGAACATTTACGCCTCAATAATTATGTTTTGAATATTACACTCCTTAGTATTTTTAAATTCATTTATATATATATATATAAACTCTATTGTAAATAAACCAATCTCCATTAGTTGGTTTCTTAAAAAGATCAATTCTGGACCAATCCTATGTTATAGTTCTCTAGGCCTAATTGGCTCTTACTAGGTCAAATCACTTATTAGGTTTGTTTATCCACCTCAAAATAACTTCCTAAAGATTTTAAAATTATAATAAAATAAGTTGTTCAAGTTTGAAAACAATATTATTGACTTCATCTACAAGAATCCTCATCCAAAATTGTTTTTGCCTATCTTGACAAATCAACACCTACAAGAAACATTGCCATAGTCCACATTTTCTTCTTTCACAAGGTCTCATTCATAAAAATAAAGCTTTAAATAGTTTATATACATTATAATTAACCTTAATACAAATTTTTGTTGAATCCCATCTATTGAAAACAAAGATAGGAGTCTTTTAATATCACTAAACCCTATTTTAGGGTTTTTTTGAATTTTAAAAGATAAGAGCTACTTATTGATTGTTAATACAATATAAGACTTATCCAATCAATAAAAAACTTTCACAATACTCTTGTAAGGATCCTTAAACTAATAAAACCTTCATTTTCAATGCATTTATGAGTTTTCACTTGATATAATCGAGTGAGAAGACTATCCTCACACAAAAAATAGGGGTATTATGAGTTCTAAGGAGACAAACTTCAATCTGAGCTCAAACATGTTCTAGAATTGAATTAATCACATTCATTTATTAGTAATAGATATAAATAAATAGGTTTCAAATAAATATCAACCTTTATTAACAATAAATTTACCAAAACACACTTACATAACCCTATTCAGCAGACTTTATACTGTCATTAGTCTCTCCAATGGTGTAATCTAGCCTTTTTATTCCTGTGAAGGGTCTTATACACCTCCAAAGTGATAGGATAGATTATGATCATGTTGTTAGATAATTTTCCAAGATTTGACTGTGCATATTTAGTTTAGATTCTTCCTCAACTTCTCCAACTTGAGTTAGTAAATGGCCTTTTAAAACAATAGTATGTTACATTTTACTTTATTTTATCCCATGAATATGAATATGACTTCAATAATCCCTATTAGACATATAATTACATTCCTAGACTAATAACACACCCTTGATAACTTTTTATAAGATTTATACAATAACAAATATCCATACATTGCTTAACAAACATTTGAAATTTGAAATTTATTATTTTGGAGGGAAACCTCCCTAAGCTTATAAATTACCTTTAAACACACTTATAATGCCACATAGAGGCTTATTATGAATTAAACACATCCCTAAGACTCCTAATGACATGAAAAAGACCATTCTATCCTATTTATTAAGATGCACCTGAAATAATAGGTGTGATATTCATAAGGTTGGTCATATAGGCACCATTTTGGTCATAAGGACATGAACCTTATATTCATGACCCTAAAAGTCTACTATCATGTTGTAAGCATTCCTTAGTATTTTATCCAATGTAATTATATCCTAATGTATATTTGGTAAAAAATACTATGAAGAGTGTTATGTTAAAAAGAGACATATACTTGTTGAGTCTACTAGAATGTTGATAATGGTCATGAAATAGGCATGTTTACCTCAAAATGGTCATTATAAATGCATTGTTGAACCTCCTTCATCTTCCTTGTATCCTTTTACATCGGTCTTCAACTTATAATAGCCTATTTGAGATGCATTTAAATCATGAAAACACACACTCTCTCTTAAGGACTCATGAGAACACACTCTATCTCTTTCTTAAGGAATCAACCTTCTACGTCATTCTAATAGACTATTGAAGATAAAGTATAGACCTACAGATAGGTGTAATGACTCATAAGAGCTTGCACAAACCCATAACATTCATGCTTGAATATCAACCCTTGATTTAGAATCCTAAAATGATATTTAAAATTTGTATGATTACCTTAAAAAATGCTAAAATAACCTAGGGGTAGATAACTATTGTTTAAGAGCGTAGAAACATTGGCAACAAATATTGTCAAAGTTGAAGTTGTAATTGGATAACTCCATTTCTAGTGATTCTTGGCTAAAAATTGACACTTTCAACACATTTGAATGGGTGCATAATGTATAGTACCAGGTTCTTAGCATCCCATCATGCCCAATCAACAAACCCACCACCCATTCTAGGCTCAAGAATGCCCTTCCCAACACAATAAAAATGTTGATTTTTAGCCTAACTTCAAACATTTGTAAATGAAAATAGAAGTCATATCGATGAATCATAAGATCCATCATATGTATTTGAAATCCCTCTAATTTCACCCCACATCAAGTGAGTATAAACTTAAAGAGCAATGTGTGGCACAAGTTCTAGTAATGGGTCCTTAAATGCAACTTTTTAGTAGTGAAGAGACAACTTCTTGAGCTCTAATTGGCATTTGTGCCTCTAGGAACCCAAGGTGAAAATACATTACTCTAACCACATCTAGATTGTAAAATTACATGTGATCCAATGATCATGATGTCCATGTCGATCCGTAAGCATATTTTACTTTTCAAGAGCACATAAACACTAACAACAAATGTTGTCAATGTTGAAGTTACAATTGGAGAAATACATTGTTGGTGCTTCTTAGATAAAAATTGGAATTTCAAACATGTCCAAAGGGGTGGAT
The DNA here is from genome assembly GCA_037957365.1 of Torreya grandis. Lineage (NCBI taxonomy): Eukaryota > Viridiplantae > Streptophyta > Pinopsida > Cupressales > Taxaceae > Torreya > Torreya grandis. The sequence goes on from JARHVA010002206.1 coordinate 2,591,342, forward strand.
AACATATAAGACCAATTTCTTGGCCTCCCATCATGCCTAGTCGATAAACCCACCACCCATTCCAAGATCAAGAACACCCTTCCCAACACAATAAAAATGCCAATTTTTATCCTAAATTCAGATGTGGATAAAACAAAAATAGTAAGTCATATGGATTAACCATAAGACCCATCCTATGCATGTGAAATATCTTTAGTACATCCCAAATCAAGTGAGTATAAACTTAGATAGTAATGCATGGCATAAGTTGTAGTAATGGGCCCTAAAATGTAACTTTTTAGTAGTGAAGAGATAACTTTCTTGAGCTACAATAGGCATTTCTACCTCTGGGACCCCCAGGTGAAAATCTATCAATCTAAGCACATCTAGATGGTAAAATTACACATTTTACAATGAATGACATCCAACTCCACTTGTAAGCACATTTTCACTATTGTTTAGGAATACAAAAGCACTAAAAACAAATGTTTTCAAAGTTGAAGCTACAATTAGATAACTCCATTTTTAGTGCTTCTTGGCTAAAAATTGGTGCTACCAACATGTTCAGAGGGGTGGATAATGTCCAACACCATGTTATTAGCCTCCCATCATACTTGGTCAACAAACCCATTGTATAAAAATAAAAATGCAACTGAAATATTAATCAATCCTAACTTGAAGAAGATAAATCCTACCTACACTTTTGTTTGTTGATATATTAGATATTCAGGGTCATGACCAAGATGGATCTACTAGACCTAACCAAGGGATCTTTTACCATAATAACATCACTAGAGAGGTTTCCAAATATTCTATTCAAACAAAATAATGCAACAACCCTAGTTAGGTCCTATGTTTTCATATTCACTAAGTAAATGAAAATTAAAGTAAAATCTAATCTAGTGATCACCAAATCTTGTGGACAAAGTCAGGGTAATAAACATAAAAAGTAAACATACATAGAATAATTATAATTAAGTTATGTATAGATATAAGTCTAATTCATGGAGAGATAAATATATTTAAAATCCATTACTTATGCTACTTATATCTACTAAAATAGAGGAGTAAAGTTAGAGATACTTACCTTGAAGATGAATCCATTGAGACTCAATCTCTCCCTTGGATAAAGGTGCTTCATAAGAGGTTGTTGTGGTTTGTAAGGATCACTAAGAAAGGCCTAAGCATCCAAGACTTTTCCACAAGACAATATTATTATCTAATTATAAACCCTAAACAATAACTCCTCAAGTAGAATGGTCGAAGAGCAGATTGTAAAGAAGCATAAATGATTAATTAACTACATTGTCTCTCTAAGAAATGGCAAAAAAGATGTGTATATATAGCTAGATCTAACCTTGAACCTTTTTGAAAGTTTAGCTAATAGAGTTAGCCTAATTTGATTTTGTATTATTAATTGATAAAATTAATTTAGGTCTTGGTGTAGGTCAGCCAAGGCTGACCTAGACCCCTAACGTTCAAATATCAATTTGAATATAGGGTCAGCCCAGGCCGATAGTGTATGGTAAATATCAAAAAGGATTTTAGGCTTAGGTATGGGCTAAGTAAGATGGTGAATTACTTGGAGGAGTTTTTAAGGGAGATGTTAAATCTTAAATAAGTGTATAGGATATGGTTATGTCGGTATCAAGTGGTAGTATAATGGAGAACAATATTGTGAAGTATCAATGGTCTTCCCACCCCTTTCCTGGTACACCCTTTAAGGCATGTACTCAGAGAGATTGAGACTTGATGGGTTCCTACAATATAGAAATCATTAGTAATTAATAAATTTTGAAAATATTATGTGTATATATATTCCCTACTCGAAGCTTATCACATGTCACTCAAGTGTAATAAGGGATGGTACTTCAAAAAAAGAATATAAAAACACATAATGCTAAAGCTAAACAAATTTTAGTACTTTAAAGCATAAAAAATGAAAATAAATGAATGAAAGGAAATAATTGAAAAATAATTGTAATGTATGCATACCTTGACTTACCTTTATCATTGAATATTTGTTTGTTATGTTTGTAGTTTTGATCATGGAGGGCATACATACTATTTTGGACAAAACTAAAGAGCAAAAACAAATAAACACAAGAAACCCAAGATAACTGAATTGTGTAGGCATGACATAATTAAAATATTGGTAAGTTAGGGTGATAAGTGTTAAGTTAGGACCAAATGACCAAGCCAAAAAATTAGAGTAAATCTGGTAACTAAAAATCCAAGGCTTCTTAATGGCAAAAAAACTCAAACAAGCTTATATTAAGTAAGAAAGGTAAACAAACCAAGTCAAACTAAGGATACAAGTAAAAAAATGATAATCAAACATCATTTCAAAAGTAGTAATACTCCTTACTTAAACAAATATGGGTAAAAATGGAAAAATGACATTGATGAGTGGGAAGTAACAATCCTTACCCAATCATTAGTGTAAAAAGTACATAAAAGGGAAAATAACATTGGTGAGTGAGAAGTAATAAGCCATCCTCACTTAACAATGTAAAAAGTAAATAAAAATATAAATGGATGCAGGTGTCTGAAAAAAGGAGGTACAAAAATAGAAAATTTTCAAATCAACCAATGCCATTCTAGAGATGTAAAATAATGGTGTAGAAAATATAATCCATAGTCACTCAAGCATATTGTTTTGTTCTAAAGATAGGTACAACTAAAATAAATTAGTGCTAGCATGTTATAAGATGTGAAGAAGAAGGAATGTAGAAGTGGGAAAAATTATTTAGAATCAAGCTTGCCTATCAAAGGGGAAATGAAATGTGTGGTGGGGAAAATGAAAGAACAATCAAGGTAGAGAAACTCTTTATCAAAGTCAAGACACTTAAATTAGGTTTGTAAAAACAAAAATACTTTTAATATTAAGGAATCTGAAGAACATTTCCTAACCACACAAATCTCAGGTCACCAAATGAAGTATGAATATTATCCCATGGAGACTAAATGCATGAAAATTAAAATGGATCTAACTTCCCACAACATGTTCCCCATTAATTTGGACCCCTTATAGAGCCATCAATCAACTAAAATATTGGGTACTTGAGTGAGAAAGTATGTAGCACCATAGATTATTTGAATTTTCTTATTACAATCTACTAGCCTATCATACCCCAATGGACCATGGCTCTATTATGAGGCCAACTATGGATTTTGAGCTTTGATTGGATTTAGGAGATGTGTTATGAATCATGTATTTTAGTGTGATTTTGAATTTTGACTTTATATGTTTCCTTTTGTTTTGAAAATATGTCTTTTAACTTTTGATTACTTTTTTATTCCTCTTCCATATGGATTCAGATAACCAAACATGGGTGCTAAAGATGACTATCATTTAAAAACTTGGGACTTGGTTTATAATAAATAAAACTTATACATCATGGTGTCTAAGATTATTTTTTATTCATTTTAAATAAAAGTGACATCTTGACTTTGACCTTGTTTTATCAAAGTGGAATGAAAGGGAATGAAATTAAGGGGAATGGACATGAAATAAATTGAATTACTTCAAGTCACAAAAAATGTGACAAAGGTGAAAAAGGGATACAATGACAATTAAGTATGGTTCCTTATCATAGAATGTATATAAGTGTATGGAAACATACTAACATAGTTTTTTTTTGCAAGTTTTATCTATAAAAGAAACAAAAACCAAAGCTGAGAATATAGGTTCACAAACTGGTAACCATGTCTTATCATTCTAGAAAAGGAACACTTGGTTGAAAAAAGGTGTTTTGAAATAAAATGGTGATTTTATGAGTATATTCTAGTCCTATCCATGGTCTTATACTACAACTCATAAAAGAGAAACCCAAGAGGATGGAAAAAGCATGTAAAAAAAATGGAAGAAATGATATTTATGAGGGCATGTTCCTATCCATGGTCTTACACTGTAACTCACAAAAGAAAAACCCCAGAGGGTGAAAAAAGCATTGGAAAATAGAAAATCAAAGAAGAGTGAAAGGAATTCATGAGGAAGACTGGGTCCTATCCATGGTATTACAATGCATCTCATGAGAAAAAGAAACCAAAGGACCAAAAGAAGGAACTAATGTTTGTGGAAAGAGAAAATACTACAGAGGGTGAGACCCATGAAGTAATCCTATAAAAAGTGTTAGTAAGATAGCATATATAAGTATTATAATAATGGAAATGTCTAAGCTAATTATTTATTTAAGAATTATGCATTAATGGGCTCTTTGAAAATATGGCCTTCATTAGTTTCGAGGCAATAGGTGTTATGACCAAGAATATATTTCACTAAATAAGGGCCCCACCATTTTTGGGCATATTTTCCTACTTTATCATGGGTAGAGTATAATTTATGGACTATATCACCAAAATTGAAAGAGTGAACTTTAACCTTTTTGTTATGTTTCTTGGTGATACGAGTCTTGTATTGGCAATTATGTTGTAGAGCAACTAGATGATGTTTATCAAGAAGATCAAGAGCATGAAGGAAAGATTCATGTAATTCCTCATCAAGAATGATACCATGAAGAGATATATGTATGGAGGTAATCTTAATTTCTAATGGTAAGATAGATTCATAGCCATAGACTACTGAGAATGAAGTTTCCCCAATTACAATACAGATGTTAGTACTATAGGCCCAAAGTGTAGGATATAAATGAAGATGCCAATATATGCAAGTTTCATGGATGGTTTTTTGAAGGATTTTATTGGGAATATTATTAGTCGCCTCATCTTGTACATTACATTTTGAATGATAGGGTGTGGAAAATTTGTAGGATATTTTGAATTTAGTGCATAGCTGCATCACATCCTTGTTCTTGAAATTACCACCATTATCAAAAATGATATTATGGGTAACTCTAAAATGACAAATGATTTGGTTGAGAATAAATTTATAAATTATAATTCCCATGACATTGACAATAATCATGACTCTACCAATTTTGGTAAAATATTTAGTAGCCATGATGATAAAAACATACCCATCTTATGACCTAGATAGTTGTCGATGAGATCTAAACCCCACATGGAAAATGGCTAAGGAGATTCCATGGTTTAGAGCTCTATTAGTGGTGAATGGATTAGATCATCATGGAGTTAGCAAGGACTACACTTTTATCAAAATTGATAGCATCTTTTTTGAGAGTAGGCCAAAAGTATTCCATATGTAGGCATTTGCATGTTATAACATGTCCACTATAGTGACCACCACAAATGCCCCCATGTGCTTGTTCAAGGAGAGGAGGGACCTCTTATTGCATTATAAAATGGATCAGGGTACCTTTTGCATTATGATAATAAATGGTATTATATCAAAAGACATATATAAAATCTTACTTGTAAATTCTAGTATTTTTGCATGAATCTGTGTCTGAAGGATATGTTTAATGTTTGAGGAATTAGATAATATATTTATACCATGGGCTCTATTAAATGGTGACAACCTCAATATGATATATAGGTGACTCTTGTGGTTGGATAGAATACAATTACTTTCGTATTTGAATAATAAATTGAGAATCACTAAGAACTTGATGTAGATGAAATAAGGATGTTGAAGAAGTAAGAGATTCATGGATAGAGTTATGATCTCTTTGAATGGGATCAATGGTAAAAGAGGTAAAATCTTTTACAAGGGTAGTGTCCATTTGATGATAATAAATAATATTCTCACTTTTACATTGGTAATCACTATTAACCTAATGACATGTGAGTTTAGAGTCACCCAAAGCATGCAGATATGGAATATATACATCAAGTGTCACTCTCATGCCTAAGTTTAATGTTTCATATTCTACCATGGTATTAGTGACATCAAAGGTGAGATATAATTCCAAAGGGATTATTTTACCATGAGTAATAGTTAGAATGCAACCTACCCTAGCTCTTTGGAGACATTTGGCACCATCAAAATATAGGGTCTAGGTGTCTTCATGCAAATCAACATTGATTTCAAGAATTTATTTGATAATTACTTTGGATTTGGTAGCATCAAGAATGAGATAAGTATTTTCTTGATTACTTACCTCTAAATCAGTAGTGAATTTATGAAAGTAATATTTAATATAAATATCCTAATTGAGAGCTTCAATATAGAGAATGTTATCATTAGGGAGATTATCTTGAAAATGATTGGTGACAGGGATGGGTACTGATGTAAGTTGATCAGTAATGAATTATCCTTTAACATATTTTTACATTATGATTAAAAGGTAAAATTTCATTAAGAGAACCATCCCTTTCCAATTCTATCTCCAGGTAAAAATGTTTTGGATAAAAATTGATTAAGTGGGTTGGAATGAACTATGGCATAAGTTGTTTGATAGATCATGTAGTGACTAATCTTTTTAGCTAAAAAAATATAGTGAGGCAATCACATTCTAATATGAGTTTTTTTGTAATCAATGAGGCCTCAACTAATATAATAAATAGCATAATCTCTTCTAGCATCATCTTGTTGGGTAAGCATTGCCCCAACTGATACATGAGTGTAAGGAGTGTAAAAAATCAAATGATGATCATTAGAAGGTGGATAAAGGGTAGGAAGATGGAGTAATGATTATTTCATGTTGTTAAATACATTCTAAAAAGGATTAGTCCATTCTAAAGCATTACCTTTCTTAAAAAGGAATTAATAGAGTATATGTGATGTGCCATTTTAGGGATAAATCATCAAATTACCCCAAGCTTGTTGAGGTAAGTGAAAATGTCTGGAATGGAGAGAGGAATAGGCATGTTGACTATAGCATTAATTTTAGTAGTATCAACATCAATACCATGAAGAGTGACTAATAACCCTAGTAATTTACTAGATGTAATGCCAAAAACACATTTATAGGGGTTGAGTCTAACTTTTTACTTGATAAGTTGATCAAAATTGATGGCTAAATCAGATAGGTGGATTTTTTAACTTTTGGATTTGGTGATGAGATAATCCACATAGGTTTACACAATCTTATATATAAGCTCATGAAAAATGTGGGTCATAGCCTGCTCATAGGTAGCTCTAGCATTTTTAAGACTGAAGGGAATTTTAACATAGCAATAGATGCCCCATTCTATAGTGAATATTATCTTATGTTTGACTTTAGGTGTAATATGAATTTGATTATATCCTAAAAAACCATCCATGAGTGATAGGTCGAGGACATGAGGGTGTGCCATATTTTATTTTCATGGTTTCCTTGATAAACATAACATTTTCATCTTGAAAATGATATGATGTGTTAGGAATGGAGGAAATGGGATTGATTTTAGGATCGATGCTAGCAATGAAGTTATTAAAATGAGGTGCCTTTCTCTTGAAATTACCAAGATTGTGATGTTGTTGAGGAAGTTGAGGTTCTTGGGCATAGAATAATTCAAGGATATCTTCATCGCTAGGTAACATAGGTAGTGGTCCCTAATACTCCACATCTACTTCAAGATCAATGATGTTGTTACCATGAAAATCATATTTAGACTGTATCTGGCATACATTTATGGCCTTGGCAGCAAGAGTGATGTCAAGAGTAGGAAGATCTATGAAATAAGGTTGATTAGATTCACTTGGATTAATAATAGCCATATCTTCGGAACAATTAATAGGGAGAGGATCAGGTAGATTAATCAATGGTATAAGAGGTATATAAGGTTCCAAAAATTTTGAATTTACAAGAGGTAATATTTGTTCAACCACTCAAGGAGTATCAAGAAGTGGAAAATTAACTGGACATACATGACCTTTAGGTTCTAACTCAATATCCATGGAAATAGTATGAACATCATAGTTAAAAGCATGTATTTTAGCTAATGCTTTTTTATAATGTTAAACATCCAAATCTCTTGATTGATATTGGGCCATAAAGTAGTTATCATCATAAGTGGGAGATAAAGGAAATTTTCAAGGTGAGATGCCTAGATCACTAAATTTGTGCGGTGACATGGTTAAATGGTCTTTAAATAAATTGAAAACTCCATAATATTTATAAGTGAAATCTTATTTAGTGTAAGATGCTTCATGTGCATTACATGGAGGATGGAAATTAGTTATCTTAGCAATAAGAGGGATGGAAATATCATGAGGTAACAACGAAGGATGAAGCCACTCCAAAATGTAAGGATGTAGCTTGGTAGTGTTGCATGTGTTTTGAAAATCATTCCATTCATCATCATTAGAATCAATAAGAGTAAGGTCTATAATTTTGGATTCATATTAAAGAATTAGGTAAAGGTATACTATTTATTTTTAAAATAGTGGGAATATAATACTAAGATTAAGGATTGGGAAGCTAAATATTCCATGGGTTAGGATTAGACTCATGTTTATATAATTTGCCATTATGAATAAATTTGATACATTGTCTTCTAGAAGAGGTAATATCCCTCATGCGATGAGTCCATGGGTGTCCTAGGAGGATATTATAATATAATGTTAAATTTATAACCATAAGCTTAGTATGTATAGTCTTGGGTCCAATAGTAAGATGGAGCCAAATACAACCAAGTGGCATTTGATTGGTCTTATCAAATCCAAAACATGTTAAATGAGTTTGATTGAGATGATATTTGTTATACCTAAGTTTTTGAATGATCCAAAGAGATGTCACATTAATTCTTGACCTTTTATCTATTAAGACTTTACAAATGAGGGTTATATTAATGGTTATTTTGATAAAAAGAGTTGGATTGTCAGCTCAAAAGATAATTTCATCATTGATCATGTCCTCTTCAAGGAACTCTATGGAATGTTTTGAATAAGGGAAAATAGTTTCAATGGTATGAACTTTTCTTGGTTGAGGCTCATGAGAAGGTTGTTCCTCTTCTAAGGAATATGGTTCTTGGATTTGTTGCATTAGGAATTTATGGTGATAGGGAGAAGTGCAAACTAACTCCATGAGAGGAATTTTTCAAGGCATAGAGTTAAGTTCCTCCAAGTAAAACCAATGAATTTTGGAAGAGGGAGAACCAAATTAAATCTTAGAAGGTAAAATATGTTTAGTAGGAAGAGAAGTAGTTGGAGGTTCTAATTGAGGAAGTTATTCCTCATTTTTTTTTGAAGGTAAGTTAGTGGTATTATTATCTTTGAGAAGTTTCTCTTCTAGGGATGGGTTCTTTGGTTTGGTAATTGGATCTTTGTGGACCAGTTTGCATTGATAATTAACCTTTGCCACATTCATATATTGGGAATTTGGTATAGTGTTGATCAGAATTGAAATCAATTATACAAATATCCTTATTTGTTTTTTGATGATTGGATGTAGAGAATGTTTTTGGATTGTTAGATGAAGAGGATTTGGAACCTTGTTTCTTTTGAGATGTATTAACATAATCATGATGACGTATTCACATCATGATTGAATGAATCACCTAAGATAAAAGAAATAACAAATTTTGTGGGAATGACCTATATCGGCATGAAACCAATAAAATTTATTAGGATCATACCATTTAGGGGGATTATTAGTATATGTGAATGGTTTAGAAGGAGTTGAAAGTTGTTTAATTTGTTGCACCGTCAATGGTGCATAGGAAGGTTAAGGATTTTTTGATTTGGTTACTCATGGTTTTGGTTAAGGAGGATTATCAATTATTACATTGGTTGAATATTGGAAAGATCCCTTGATGGTTTTAGTATTACGTTCAAACAATTTTATAAGGAAGTTTTGACACTTAGCTTGGTCAAGAGAATCATTTAATGTTTGGGGAGAAAAAGTTTGAACCTTGTATTAGAGTGAATGTGTTAAGGCCATTATGAAAAGTTTAAATAAGTTATCATCAGTCATGTTGTAGTTGCTTTGTGATCCAAATATTTCCATTGTTTAATAAATCATGAGCTAATTCAGTAGGATATTTCTTAACATTGATGAAATGACTAAGATAATTTTTGGGAAGATCATTATGTTGGAATTTTGTAAAAAAAGGATTGACTAAATCCTAAAGTTACCATATAGAATGTTGGGGAAGTTGGTTATACCATTATAATACATCATCAGTGAAGGTTTTAACTAAAATTTTAGTAGTGGCAAAGGTATTAGTTTTGATCTACTCTTTATAAAGATTATTGAATGTCTTGACAAAATATGCAAGGTGTCTTTAGTCCCATCATATTTAATAGTTGTAGATATATTACCAATATCAATATAGATAATGAAAGGGGATAAAGGATCATTTTGAATGTGTTGAATCATCTTACTATGCATGATAGGTTTGGGTATAACATTTCCTATGACATTTTTAAGAGGTAAAGGGATAAAATTTTGATTGTTTTAGGGAAGAAGAATAGGAGGTTGATTGGCCATGTTTATCAATGATGTTGTAGTTGAATCATTTTAGATGTGTAATATGTTTACATTATGTTCATTTGTTGCACCATCTATGCAATAATCTTATTTTTATCAATTGGTGGGTTGGTTTTGGTAAGAGGATTCACCAAATTGGTATTAAGGGAGGGTTACTAGGTGGAAGATTTCCTATGGGGTTATTAGTTAGTCTATAATGATCTTGATATTAAATATATGTAGAAATACCCTTAAGGTAGGGAAACACCATATAATACTATTTTAGGAAGGAATAACTCTACAATGTCTCTTCGAGGGGACAACCTCTAATATCCTCTTACAATAGAATACTCAATGCTTACTTGATATCTTTACCATGATAATCATCTCTTATATATAGACATCTATCTAACCCATGGATGGGTAACCTCCTAATACCAATGTAGGCCAACCATTACCCACTGTACTAATTCTATAAGTTACTCCATTATCCTAATATATTATAACCATATAACTAATTAAGGGGATGTGTGCCACATGTCAGCATCTCCATCAACCCATATGCATTAATATATCATATCCCTAGGTACATAGCATAGTCTTGTATCAATCTCCCCCATAGTATGGTAAGATGTTTGAAGATGGGAATTATATTGATAAGTATTAAAAATATATGAATCACCAATCTCATTTATTAGAGTGATTTGAACCATGTTTCAATCGAAAGATGAAGGAGGAGAAAAGGTATTCTAAGAGTGAGGATCATCTTAGGTAGTGAAGGTAGGAAGAAAAGAACATCTCATATAGTGTCTAAATGGATTTAGGCTATCCAAAAAGATTCTGATAGAGGATTTCATGATGCTTAAATATAGAATCTAAAATTAGGAAGCAAGGATAAAAAATTGGGACAAATTCAGCCGCACACAAAACAATGTCGACCAATAGGTACAGAGTTGACTAGGTCTACAGAGTCTATGAAAAAGGTCCACAAAACAGGATGTAAAAGATGTCAAAGTATAGTGTGTTCACATTGTTAATATATTGTAATTATTTTTTGGTAAATAATAATATTTTAATATTTAATAGGTTATATTTATTGATTAGTCACCATAAAGTAGTACTTACAGTTATATTATTGCTGGTATGTTATTATTGTTTGGGTAGGTTATTAGAGTTATTTGGTTAGTGGGTTGAGAGTTTGTAGGGATTTGGAAATCCCATATTATAGGAATCAGAGTCATATATATTTTTAATGTGTTTGAATGAAATGTATGTAGTAGAATAAATAATATATCATAGATATAATTGTGTTAAAAATGTAATTGTGCTCGACTCTTTTTCTTATGTAGATTTGAATGGGTTTTATCATCTTTTATTAGAGCTAATGAGATCTTGAGCATTATGTGGGATAGATCCATGGTTGCCCTTGTGTATGGGATTTTATTGATGCTTCTAAGCTTCTTGAATTTCCATATTACATTGAATTTGGAATACGTGAGAGTGATTTTTAGGATGTTATAGCTGCATAACATCTAATTACTAAGATTTCATTGGAGATGACTTGATCATTTGTTATGCTATTCTCCTATCATTGAATTCTTCAAATCTCTTTGTTCATAATACTTCATCCTCTTTGAGTCAGCATAGTTTCATGAAATTATCACACCTTTTCATTATGCACTCTATAACCTGAGTATTAAGTGTAGCTCAGTCTCCTCTTTGGTGATCTAGATGACTCAATTTTTACCTTGTGTTTTTGTTTCCCTATCATTTTAATGTCATTCTTCTATATGAGATCACACTTCACAAACTGATGACCTCAAACTCAACTAGATCCTAGATTGATCAAAAATATGGATTTACGACTTGTTGATGACACCTCAATGAGCATTCCATTGGTGCCAGCTTGTGTTTGGTTTCTCTATCAAAACATCAAAGCATCTAGAAAAACTTACAATTAGAACATAGTCCACTTCATAATAGATTTGCATGAGAGTATAACTTCATTTATATTGTTAGATTAAACATTGTCACCTCAAGTCTCATCATTGGTATTTGTGAGAACCTGTGTACATCCTTCCTCTGAATGTATCTTTGGTTGTGTGCATAAGTATGAGATTAGAGATTAATGCATTATCTTAGTTTTTCTAATTATATTATTTCTAATTTACATCAAAGTCTTAAGTTTATAAGTTAATATTTTATTATTATGAGTCATTTCATAATCTAGTTAGTTTTATATCAATTGATTAATATAAGCCTTTTAATAAGTCATATGTTCAAATTGTCAAAAATTCAAAAAATATTTATATCATATGAGTCTATTTTGAGTTTATCAATGAGTCCTAATTTTTCTTAAGTCATTGTTGGTTGTGTATAAAATTAAATATAAAATGTCAAGTCTGTTTAAAAGGTTATTAAGAGTCAATTATATTTCATAAAATAGGTATGTGTTTATTTGATTCATTATGTCTTTATTTGTCCAAAGTCTTTAAAAATGAGTAAAAATTTAAAATTCATTTTTCCATCAATGAAGTATTTTAAGTCATGTTGTTAAGAGTCCAATTTTTTAAGGTTTTTTAGGTTATATAGATTCATTATCAAAATTGTAAAAAAAAATTGCCTCACATATGCATTTTAACTTGTATGCAACATCTAGATTATGGGAGGAGTTTCTACTCAACCAAGCTTCATCGATACATGTGATGAGTAAGCAACTTCATCTACTAGAAGAAGGAGGAAATAAAGGTTGAAGGTTCCATATCCTCACATCAGTCACCAATGATGGGTCCCAAAATGTTTTGGTGACATTTTGTGTGGTGTGTTATTTTTAGCATGGTGTGTTTTTCTCTTGTTTTAGTCTGGTGTGCTATGGGCCAAATTAGCTAATGCCAAGGATAGTTCTTTAGTGGTAGTGGAAACTGTCTATGTTGTTTTTTTTAGGGTAGAAATAAACATTAACAAAGGTTTCATAAGATGATAATCAAGATTTATTTACTCGTGATATTTTATTTTTAGAGTTGTGTGTGTTTTCCCCTACTTGTTTAGACATCCTCTAATATTTGGAGAAAAAGGAGAGTGTAGATATAATGGAATGTGTCAAACAGTTGTATAAGAGGGATGTTAACTACAAAAATCTTTTGATTGTAGAGATCCTCTAACTGCCTTACTTTTTTATGGAGATGATTGGCTAGTGACACATTCATTGCAGTCACATGGAGTAAATGTAGGACACATTCCTTTGCATAGTAGTGGTCATGTGCAAAAATATTTAGATAGTAGTATGCAGACCTAAAAGTATGTACTGGCATATGATTTTGTTTGGGCTAGTTCTTGAAGATGTATATTCTCCCCATGCTCACATTAAGGGGGTATAGATATGATTAATAATGTTCACAAGGAGGTGAATGTTAAGGTATAGTGTGTTCACATTATTAATATAATGTAATTATTATTTGGTAAACAATAATACGTTAATAGTTAATATGTTAAATTTATTGACTAGTCACCATAAAGTAATACTTATGATTATATTATTGTTGGTATGTTATTGTTTATTGGGAAGGTTATTCAATTTATTTGGTTAGTGGGTTGAGAGTTTTTAGGGATTTGTAAATCCCCTATTATATGAATTAGAGTCCTATATATTTGTAATGTGTTGGAATGAAATGTATGTAGAAGAAGAAATAATATATCAGAGATATTATTATGTTAAAAAATTCAGTGTTTGGCTCTTTTTCTTATGTAGATCTGAACCAGTTCTATCAAAAGACATAGTTGAACTATTTGACTATGTTATATAAAGGAGAGAATTAAAATAGGCTATAATGATACATAGTCATATGGGTTAACTATGTATTACAAATGAAGAAATAGAGCACTATGAATAGAGGACATAGTCAGATAGATTGATTATGTATTGCAATATAATAATAAAAACAAGTCAAAAAATATACATAGTCATACATGTCTATTGTATACTCTAGAGGGAGAAACTAAACAATTTGACAATGTTACATAGTCAGATAGGTCAACTATGTAATACAAGGAAATAAGATGAATAATCTGTAAGAGACTATGTCGATAGGAATGACGGTGTTCTAAAAATAGAAAAATGCAAGATAATATATAAGCACATGAAATGAAGCACACAATAAATTGGATCAATATGATTGATCAATTGGAACACACAACACAACTCTTACACTAAAGTTAGCTAATGCAAGTTTTACAATATAAAATACAATGATCAAAGAGCGTGAAACAAATGGAATGTAAATGCTAACTAATTGGTCATTCTTAAATGTTATTAAGTGGTAATAAATTTTAAAATTAATGTGATGTAGAGTTGGCTATAATAAGGAACTATAAATTAATCTATAGATAGTTTTTGGTAGTTAATGCTAAAAGGGATCTATATTGGCAATGGTATTGGTTTGGTATTGGGGCCTACCCCTCACTTCACAATCTTGCAGTGATAAGGGTCTTAGGTGATTTTCCAATATATACCATCAACTACATGTTTATACTAGGCCATAAAACCAATTTGGCTTTCCCTTTAATGATAAAAGCCATGAGGTAGGCTTTGGAAAGAAAAAAGTTTAATGTTTTTTTGTGTAAAATGATTTGGAAGTGTGTGTAAAAGATAAAATAGCATGACTAAATCAGTAAATTGAAAATCACTAATTAATCTATGTTTATTAATCTAAGCATGCAAGTAACTAAAATAAAAAGTGAACTAATTACTAGAAAAAATAGGTTAATTCCTTCAACTTTGAAGTGTATAAAGTTGGTTTAGGTGATATTGTGTGCAAACAATATAGAACAGAGTCAACAAGGTCACTACTATTCTATGAAAGCAAGATCTAAAATAACACAGTCGAGTAGGTTAACTATATAAAATTGTTTTGAGCTAGTCAACCCAATTTTCTATAGGGCTACAATTTTACAGACTGCAAACTTGTGAAAATTAGTATTGTAAATAAAAAAATTTAATGACATAGAAGATAAGAATGAACCTTTATGGTTTTGAAGATGCTTAGTTTGAAAATTTTATGTTGTGATGATCAAATACTGATTTAAATATTCTACAAATAGATTTGATTGGGTCGACTTAGTCTGAAAAACTTATATACTAAAAAAGAATATGTGAATAGAGTTAACTGACTCGACTAAGTATACAAACCTATATGTTAAAAATAAAGAAATGTGAATAGAGTCAACTAGATAAATTATGTATGCAATCCTATAACTAAAGAAGAAGATTGTGTCAAGCTAATCGATCCAATAACCTATATTTAGAGAAGAACTACATAGATAGAATATAGTTATTTTGGGGTGACTATGTGTTAAACATATGCACAAACATAGAAATATATCATCAAGTTTGATAGAGTACTAAAAAAATAAAATATATAATATGATGATAAAATGAATATGTGAAATAAAATCTACAAGGGTTTGATTCACGTTAGGTTCACCAAAATTTATACAAAGGAAAATATAGATGACCTATTAATCAATCCTATCTCAGAGAAGATAAATCCTACTTACACTTGCATTTATTGATAGATTATATATTTAGGGTCATGACCAAGATGTATCTACTAGACCTAACCAAGGGATCTCTTATCACAATAAAATCACTAGAGAGGGTTATAAAGCCTCTAGTCAAGTAACACCATGCAATAACCCTAGCTAGGTCCTATGTTTTCTTATTCACTAAGTAAATGACAAGTAAATTAAAATCTAATACAGTGCTCATCAAATCTTGTGGCAAAAAGTGGGGATGATAAACATAAAAAGTAAACATGCATAGAATAATTCTAATTAAGCTATGTATAGATATAACTCTAATGCCTAGAGAGAGAAATATATTCAAAATCCATTACTTATTTTACCTTTATCTACTAAAATAGAGGATTAAAATTAGATATAATTACCTTGAAGATGAACTCATCAAGACTCAATCTATCGCTTGGCCAAAGTTACTTCACAAGAGGTTTTTTTGGTTTGTAAAGGTCACTAAAAAAGGCCTAAACATCCAAGACTTTTCCACAATACAAGATTATTATTAAAATATAAACCCTAAGTAATAACTCCTCAAGTATAATGATCAAAGAGAAGATTGTAAATAAGCACAAATGAATAATTAACTATGATGTCTCTCTAATAAATGGTGGAAAGGATGTGTGTATATAGTTGAATCTAACCCTTAACCTTTCTAAAAGTTTAGCAAATAGAGTCAACCTAATTTCACTCTGTATTATTAATTGATAAAATTAAGTTAGGTCTTGATCTAGATCATCCAAGGCCAACCTAGACTCGTAACATGAAAATATCAATTTGAATATAGAGTTAGCCTAGGCCAACAATGTATGGTAAATATCGAAAAGGATTTTAGGCTTAGGTAAGGGCTAAGTAAGTTAGTGAATTTCTTGGACGAGTGTGTAATTGAGGTGTCAAATATTATGAAAGTTTATAGGAGATGGTTATGTTGGTATCAAGTGGTGGTATAGGGGATAATAATCTTATGAATCACTAATGGTTTTCCCACCCCTTTCCTATTGTACCCTTTAAGCCATGCACTTAGAGATATTGAGACTTGACAGATTTATACAAAAGAGAAAGCATCAATAATTGATAAAGTTTGAAAATATTGTGTGTATACACTTACCATCCATTTCAAGCTCAAGAATGCCCTTCCCAACACAATAAAATTACCAATTTTTAACCTAACTTCAAACAAGCATAGCATGAAAATAGTAATTCATATGGATAAACCATAAGATCCCTCTCATACATGTGAAATATATATAATTACACCCTAAATCAAGTGAGTATAAACTTAGATATCAATGTGTGGCACAAGTTACAGTAACAGGTCCTGAAATATAACTTTTTGGCAATGAAGAGAACTTCTTGAACTCCAACTAGCATTTGTACCTTCAGGACACACAAGTACAAATACATAACTCTAAGCACATATATATGTAGAACTTACATTTTCTCTAGTGACCATGATGTCCAAGTCTACCTATAAGCATATTTTCACTATTGTTTAGAAGTACAAAAACACAGACAATAAATGTTGTCAAAGTTGAAGCTGTAGTTTGAGAACTCTTTTTTATGTGATTATTGGATAAAAACTAGCACTAACAACATGCATAGAGGGGTGGAGTCCAGGTTATTGGCATCCTATCACACCTGGTCAACAAATCCACCACCCATTTTGGGCTCAAGAACGCCCTTCCCAACACAAGAAAAATGTTTATTCTTGCCTAACTTTTTATATGCATAAAACTAAAATATTAAGTCATATGGATGAACCATAATATCCCTAATGTGCATGTGAAATCCCTATAATTTCACCCCAGATAAATTGAGTATAAAATTAAAGAGAAATGTGTGGTACAAGTTATAGTAATAGGTCTAGAAATGCAACTTTTTGGCGGTGAAGAGACAACTTCTTAAGCTCTAACTGACATTTCTACCTTCAGGACCCCTAGGTGAAAATATATCATTATAATCACATCTAGATTATAAAATTACATGTGATCCAATTACCATGACATCCAAGTCCACCTGTAAACACATTTTCACTACTATTTAGGAGTATGGAAACACTATCAATAAATGTTATCAAAGTTGAAACTGTAGTTAGAGAACTCCATTTTTAGTGGTTTTTGGCTAAAAAATTACATTTTCAACATATTTGGAGGGGTCAATAATATAAAATATTAATTTATTTAACTCCCATCATGCCTGATCAATAAACCCACCACCCATTTTAGGCTCAAGAACACCCTTCCCAACACAAGAAAAATATTGTTTTTTAGCCTAACTTTAGACATGCTTAAAATGAAAATAGTAAGTTGTATGGACAAAATGCAAGATAAATCCTATGAATTTTAAATACTTATAATTTCACCCTATATCAAATTATTATAAACTTAGAGAGCAATGTGTGGCACAAGTTGTAGTAACGGGTCTTGAAATGCAAATTTTTGACAACAAAGAGAACTTCTTGAGCTCTACATGACATTTCTTCTTGTAGGGCCCCCAGGTGAAAATCCTTCATTCTGAACACACATATATTTAAAAATTAAATTTTATTTAATTACCATAATATCCAATTCCACCTATAAGCACATTTTTACTAATATTCAAGAGCATGGAAACACTAACAACAAATGTTGTAAAAGTTAAAGCTATAGTTGTAGAACTCAATTTATGGTGTTTCTTGGCTGAAAATTGGTGCTATCAAAACATTGATATGGGTGGGTAACATCCAATACCAAGTTCTTGTCCTCCCATTATGCCCATTTGACAAACCCACCACCCATTTTGGCCTAGTTATTGTTGTTAACCTTAAGACATGATATTTTAGTCACTAATAGTGGTCTAAATTGAAAATGACCCATCCAAATGGGTTGGAATTTGGTAGATAACTATATAATAACCCCATATATGCATTACATTTGGTATAATACTTTTAATACCTTTAAAAATATTTAAATATATGATTATATCATTTAGGTTTGTAAAAGTAAAGAAAGTGAGGGTTTTGGAATTAAAAAACTCATATATCTCCTAAAGTATTACCTAAAACTTGAATTAAAACCTTTTCCACACCTGGTAAATGATCATATTAAGAATATATATGTGATTTTAATCTTTTTAAAACTATATAAATAATCTTATAAGTGACTATGTGTAATGAGACCCGTGTCTAGACAAGGAAAACAGGGGTTTAGGAGACTAAAATTATCATATCTCCCAAATGATTGAGAGATGGAGAATATAAATTTATAGGTATCTTATGGGAGTTTTATATAGCATGCCTAAGGTGATTATAGAGTCACATGATGTATATATATGTATAATGAGAAAAATTAAACCTACAACATAGGTGTTACTAGGCAAATTTTTGAGTTTTGTGCAAATTAACCATAAGAAAGAACATAAAATATTGAAATCATCTAATTAATGATTGTATTAAGGGTCATATGGATCTAATAGAAGTGGTGTCATTATTTTAGGTTTAGTAGATAAATAGATAAATTTGGATTTTATATCTATAGACTTGAATAATAATGCTAGAAGATAAGTATTTTTAGAGTGCAAGTTTAAATCAAGTCTTAAGTGAAGGGTGAAACCTTGTGTGATAGGTTGGGAGTGTTAATATGGACACAAAAAAAATTAAATAGGTATTATATAATCTTATTTTTTTCAAGTATCTCATGCAATTAAGCAATTTATATTAGTAAGCTTTTCTTAGTTTCAAGAATATGATTTTTTTTACCAAGAGTTCCAACCGCATGAAGGTGGAAACTTATTTGGCACCACTAACCTACAAAAATTTGTTATTAAGTAATAAAAAATGAAATTTATGAATTTACTACCTAAAAAATAAAAAAAAATTGGTAGAATTCATTACATATACATTTTACAATTCAACATACTTGTGCATTTCAATCCAATGAACCACTAGGATCTACTTTAATCTTGATAGTATCAAGAATAGCTTAATGGTCTAACTGATGAACTTTCCATAGATTCTTATTTATTGGCCTCCCATGATATTTTTACAATTTAATATTTATTGCAATAACCAAATTTGTATAGTGTAATATCTTTCTGTGCATTTCAAAATATTCAAATAACCATACAGTTAAATTTTTGATAGGATATCATTGAAGCCAAGTTCGAGTGACTACCACAAAACTAGTGGAATAGTCAATGTTTTCTCCATATATGACTAGGGAAGTCAATTTTTTATTTCCATATACACACTAACATAAGTAATAATTTTTTCCCTCTTTATTGTCCTCGTCTACAGTAACTACAAAAACATGCCTTGTATCACAAAAAACAATTTTTAATGACATTATCAAGATAGATAATAAGAATAAATAGTACATAATGATTAATCTTCTACCTAGCTACACTAGATCAAAAACATGGTCAAATCCATGTGATGATGTCATATTTTTAATTTGAAATTTTGGTGGAAACTAATATGTATTGATTGGGATTAGAGTTTTGCAACTCTAGTCATTCACCCACTCTTGTGACTCATATTTATTATAAACAAATTACATGCATGCAAAACAAAAACATCCCAAGTGTCTCATATGAATAGTCCAAGAACCTATATTTGATCTAAGAAATGAGTGGAGCTCACTTAAACCCATTAGAGTCATAAAATCCTCATAGTTTGCCAAGTGTTCTTCCTCCATTAACCAAAAATGTATATGAATAGTATAATTTATTTGAGCACCATGGCACATGTTCTCATTACACCATTGAATCATAGTTTTTGTATCAGTCAAATTATCATCCTCTTAAAATTTCAACTCCTCCCTTGAAATGGCTCTTTTTACACATGCTTCAACATTATTGTGTTTCGCTTTTCCATGGCTAGCCTCAGTAAAACTCCAAATATGTTATATGCTAGTGGTAATATGCATCATGCAATAAAACATCCATGTATTCTTGAATTGTGATGTGTATTTGTCTAATTATAGAGTAATTTTTTTACTCTAGGTTGCTTTTAAATTTTCAGTCACATACTGCAATTTTGGTTCCCACATAACTTGGTCGTGGTGGTAGTGTTTTGGAGTAGAGCGCACGTTTCTTTTCCATCTAAGTGTCAAAGTGCGGCAGAGGCTTCTAAGTGGCATGATCCAAGCATGGGTTCTCTTTCCCCTTTTTTGTTTCCTCCTTTTATTTTTTGCCTAAGTGTTGAAATCAAGTGAAAGTTGCTAAGTGTCACTTTTTGAAACATGGAGCCGGCCAACTGGCGTCATCTAAGACATTTTTCATAACTTTCAGGAAGGTCATGGAATGTGCCACGTATCCAATAGCCACTCAACAGAAGTCACCACGTGTCAGCATCTGTGTCTCATATCAGCACCCGTGTTTCATCTATTTTTTTGGCAAAGGCTTTCAATGAGCTAAGTAGCAGGGAGTAGTGGAAAGCACCAGGTGGAAGTCACAGAAGGCCCTAAACTACCCTTTTCAGAGGAAGGAAAAAATCACCACGTGTTAGCATCTGAGGGACCTTGGCTCAACACTTGGGTTCAATTCTTTGGTTCAACACAGAAAGGCATTGTTCTATTTTGTCTAAGTATCAAAGAGTAGCAGAAGCTGCCAAGTGTCACTCTTTGAGCCCCTTTTTACTCAATCTCTGGAAATAGCAAAAGACACCACATACCCTCAAAAGGAGAAGAGAAAGATGCCATGTATCTTCCTAGAAGTAGCAGAGGTCACCACGTGTCAACTTTTGAGGGACCATCTTTGAGCTTCATTTTTGAATAAATATTGTGGTGGGTCCCTGGTGATACTCCAAAGTTCTGTGGAAGCGCTAAGTGTCAACATGCGAAGACTATCGCGTGCATCCATCCCCTTCTAAAAAGGTCACTTGGGCAAGGAACGCAGTGAGTTTTATTTTGTTAAAGCTACTAAGTATTGAAGAAGTGGATTGTGATAGGTGTCGAAGGTGGAGCATTTTTGAGCAGGATATAGAGAATCAGAAAAAGCCACGTGTCTTTGATAAATCAGGTAGAAAGCACCAAGTGTCATTCTCTGGTGCCTTCTAAGCAAGAAGGAGAATTTCAAGAGATTGACTAAGTGTCCTCTTCTATTTCATTAGAATAAAGTTTCCATCTATCTATTACAACAAAGTGAGATGGAGGGAAACCTGATGAGAGTTATTCCTAGTAGATGGAATAGTTCGATGGGTAGATTTTTGGGGCCTGCAAACATTAAAAGGGCCATCTATTTGTCCCCTGTAGGTGGAGGTAGAATGGATAGTTAAGTAGCTAAGCAGGTGATGGAATGAGAAATTCAGGCATAGAAGGAGGTACTAGACATGAATCAACATGCAACAGTCAGGAAAGCCACTCCGCTCCAGTATGGCCCTTCCTGATAAGACTAGGATACATCCAAGGCATTGAAAGCACCATCTGTTTGTCCCCTATGAGTTAAGGATGGAGTAGAATTGTGCAGGAAAGAGAATGATGGAGTGAGACATCCAAGGATATAAAAGGAGAAAAATTGTAAGAACGGGGGACTTTCTATAGTTTTGACTAGTAATATCATTTGCTTTTGTCTCATTTTCTTGAGTTGTAAAGTTGATGTAACTGTGCATGTTTCTATGCCTTTTATGTGGCTGAATGAATTAAGAAAATTGAACTCTATGCCTTGGTTGATGTTATTTGTGTCATTTGCAAAGTAGTCTATATTGTAGATTTTCTAGTGTTATGATTAGGAATGTCATTTGCTTTTGTCTCATTTTCTTGAGTCAGAAGTTCTACATAACTGTACATGATTTTTGTGCCTCTTATGTGATTGAAAGATTCTATTAAGAAGATTGAACACTATGCCTTTGTTGACATTTTCTGTATCTCATCAAAATAAGTCTCTGTTATGAGCCTCTATTTCTATTATTTCAATCTTTTACATTGATCATGCACTTGTCTACTCTTAAATGTAATTGAATGCCACATATAGTCTCACTGTGCCCAAGGTTAGGGTTAGGATTAGGATTACACTCATGCGCATCACCATAGTTAGGTTTCATTTCTTGCATTTGCATTTCTGTTTAATTTCCTATCCCTTTTCCCCCAACACAAGAAAAAGAAGAGACCAGCTTCTCTAAAATTTGGAGGTTGTTTCAAGCCGCAATATCCCACAACTTGAAACTTCCCATTGTTGATTGATTAAGATCAAATGCAATTTTTGTCATCAACAATTTTTGACACACCCGGTGGGACCAATCTTTCAAGGGCTGAAGAATTTTTGGTGTGTTCTTTAGCCAATTAGCCTTTGGAGGTTTTCATTTTATCAACACCAATGGCAACTCTAAGTCAAATCAGTCGATTAAGTAGTCCTAGTATCATCAAGAAATTTGTTACTCAGAGTTATGAGTCCTATTCTCCTTCATACATTTTTAATCAAGATCAAGTTTCTCCTAGAATCATGCCAATAACAAGGATGCATATGGTCATGAGTTTCAATGTTATGCCCAGTCTCCTCAATGTGTCACATCCCATGCTCAACATAATCTTATTTTCACCTTCAAAAAAGCATTATTGGGATATAAAAAATATGTATTGGAGCTCAAAAATAGGAGGGGATGTGACCAAAAAATTCCTAATCATGTCATCCATCATATAAGAAATGTATTAGATCTGATCAAAAGTGAATGGGATCCCATTGAGAGAGCAAATTGGCAAAGGCTTACATATGAGATGATGGATGTGTGTGGATTGATTGCATTTCTAGAAGAGAAGCTGAGCATTCACGAGAGACAGCCTTAGCAAGTCTATCAAACTGCATATCCACCACCATAAATTTCATATCAAACATACACCACCCCTGTTCATGAGCCAAATCAAACCTGTCAAGGTTATTTCCCCAATAATGCTGAGTCTATGTTAGCAGCAAGGGAAAAGGACTCCAAACCCTCACTTTCCCCTCAAGTCCCTTCCACCATTCCTCAAGAAGCTTCTTGTTTTTCATCACATCCTTCTTCTTTATCCCTTTTTAAAGAATAATATATTTTGAAGGAAGCAGATAAGTATGCAAAGGAATATGTTTAATTCATGGTTAGTCAAGAAGATTTCATGGGTGCTGATGAGGAGGAAATCACCATAGGTACTCCCTTTGATGAACAAGAGGATAAGTCAAGAGCTTTTGCCTTAACTTATGATGAGGAAGAAATCATTTCTAACTTTTTTCTCACTTTGCAAGAAGATATGGAGGAGCAAGGACACTTCCTTGATCAAGTCATTGGGACAGGTGACATTATTCTTCAAGAAGGCCATGAACTGGCCAGATGTGAAGATAACATTGAGACTCAACCAAATATGCAGAGGGGATGCCAAGATTTATCCTTTCAAGAGGTTGAAGTCATTAAGGAGCATGATGATGTAATGGAACCCAAAAATGAGGTAGAAGGAGATAAGCCAAAAGATGATGGATATCAAAAGACACAGAGTGGAGAACCAGTAGCCATCAATTTCTTGATGAGACATGACAACACGAAGAACTAGTATTTGATGAGCTTTTGAGAGCAAGAAGAGCTTATGGATGTCGAAAGCATGTTTGACCCAGACTCACTCAAATGTAGGCAAATCCATGTGGCCTGCACAAAGGACATTTCACCAAAGATATGCCTATTTCAATCGCTTGTATGGTGACATAAGCTGGCCTATCATGAAGAAGACGTTAGAAATTTTGTTTTTGATCCCAGAGGGAGATAAAGATGCTTAATTAATGTAGTTAGGTAGTTTCCCATTCTCTCATTGTTTTTGTTTTCCATTGTTGTTTTCCCACTTAAATAAGTGTTTTAAACATAGATTTGGCATCTTATAAAGTTTTTTTTTATTCTTTAAATTTTGCCGCATTAAATGCTTCCCAAATCTTTTGAAATCTCTAAGGTACCTTGCATCGCAACTTACATAGCGTGTCCACCTCACTGTTTCCCAAAGATTGAGTAGGATCTGCTAATGGTCATCTAAATTTAATGATATTTGAGACTTGATAGGCCCATAAATATCCCTTAGCAAGTTTTAAAGTTTACAAACTCTCAAGCATTCCTGCACCTGTGAAAATATCCTGCTCATTGCGATTGTTAGTGCCTAGTAAAAGTTTACTTCAGCAAGCATGTTTCTATCTTACACAAGGTTAACCAAGTTTTTTGTAAAAGATATAGAGATGGCGGGAACATCATCTTCACAAAAAGGAGCTAGGACACCTGGATCTCTTGATAGGTTTTTGCCTAGTAAGTCATATGTTGCAGCTCCTACACAACTGTCAAGAACCTATTCGAGAACCAGAATCTTGGAAGTTGGTCAAGCCAGTGACCCATCAAAAGTAAAGGATTATGCAGATGGAATCATGGACCCAATCTTGAAAAGAACCAATAGCAAGAATCTTATAGAAGGGGCACACCAAAGGTGTCTTCAAAGAGCCAGAGCAAGGCAATACAAGACATTCAAAATGAGGATATGGACCTCACAACTAGCTCAATTCATTGTCCCAACTGTGCATCCATGCCCTAATGTGATTGAATTATGTGTGAACTTTCTCCATGCACCATCTTGCACCATTCAATAAGGTCCCTTCATGCTTTAGGTCACCCCACAAGCTATCAAGGACATGCTAGCCCTGCATTATGACAATATTGCCACATTCCCCACTATTGATAGGATGCAAAGGGCATGGGAAAACATCAACACTCAGACAAGGTTTTTGAGGCCTGAGTTACAAATGGCCGATGGTGATTCAATGGTACCCACGCTCCCTACACCAAGAACTCAATTCATGGTTAACCATTGCCAAGAGCTTCTCAAACTCGTGAAAGAAGGCATCAACGAGATGAGACAACATATTGAAGATCTGGTGCAACTAGGCCTTCCTTCTCTATTTCTAGATGCCAACACGGTGCTAATGGTTGATCAAATTGAACCATTATTGCTAGCCAAATAGAGAGATCAAATAATTTTTTAGGGCTTGCAGGATGATTCCTCAGTCTCAAAAGTTGAAGCTATTCTGGTTCCTATTTCCCAGCTAGAATTCAAACTGAAAGATATAGTCTAGATTCTACAAACTTTTTCACACAAGGATATCATTAACCTAGATTTGGATTTCATTAAATTGTAGAACAAGCAAGGGTTATCTGACTATGAATGGTCCATCTACCAGACAAGACTTTTGAAGCTGTAAAATTTTGAAATTTTGACAGAGCGGGAGTCAAGTTTCTTTTTGAGCAAGCTCAAAAGTCTTAGGGGTCGCCAGTAACTTTAGAGTAATTTTTTTACTCTACATTGCTTTTAAATTTTTAGTTGCATACTACAATTTTGGTTCTCGCATACCTTGGTCATGGCGGTAGAGTTTTGGAGTAGAGCACGCATTTCTTTTCTATCTAAGTGTCAAAGTGTACCAGAGGCTACCAAGTGGCATGATCCAAGCACAGGTTCTCTTTCCCATTTTTTGTTTCCTCCTTTCATTTTTTGCCTAAGTGTTGAAATCGAGTAGAATCCACCAAGTGTCACTTTCTAAAACACAGAGCCGGCCAAATGGCATCGTCTGAGACATTTTTCATAACTTTCGGGAAGGCCACAGAATGTGCCACGTATCCAATAGCCACTCAGCGAAAGTCACCACATGTCGACATTCGCATCTCATATCGACACCCATGTTTCATCTATTTTTTTGGCAAAGGATTTCAATGAGCTAAGTAGCAGGGAGCAGCAGAAAGCACCAAGTGGCAGTCACGAAAGGCCCTAAACTACCCTTTTTAGAGGAAGGTAGAAATCACCACTTGTCAGCATCTGAGGGACCTTGGCTCAATGCCTGGATTCAATGCTTTGGTTCAACATAGAAAGGTGCCATTCCATTTTTTCTAAGTATCAAAAGTAGCAGAGGCTGCCAAGTGTCACTCTCCAATCCCCTTTCTACTCAATCCCCAAAAAATAGAAGAAGATGCCACATACCCTCAGAAGGAGAAGTGGAAGATGCCATGTATCTTCCCAAAAGAAGTAGAGGTCACCACGTGTCAACTTCTAAGGGGCCATCTTTGAGCTTCATTGCTGAATAAAGATTGTGGTGGGTCCTTGGTGATACTCCAAAGTTCTATGGAAGTGCCAAGTGTCAACATGCAAAGACTGCCGCATGCATCCATCCCCTTCTAAAAAGGTCACTTGGGCAAAGAATGCAGTGAGTTTTATTTTGTTAAAGCTGATAAGTATCGAAGAAGCAAATTGTGATAGGTGTTGAAGGCAAAGCATTCATGAGCAGGATATAGAGAAGTGGAGAAAGCCACGTGTCTTTGATAAATTAGGCAGAAAGCACCAAGTGTCATTTTTCGATGCCTTCTAAGCAAGAAGGAGAATTTCAAGAGATTGACTAAGTGTCCTCTTCCATTTCAATAGAACAAAGTGTCTATCTATCTATTACAACAAAGTGAGATGGAGGGAAACTTAGTGGGAGTTATTCCTGGTAGATGGAACAGTTTGTCAAGTAGATTTTTGGGGCCTATAAACATTAAAAGGGCCATCTATTTGTCCCCTATAGGCAGAGGCAGAATGGACAGTTAAGCATCTAAGCAGGTGATGGAATGAGAAATTTAGGTGCAGAAGGAAGTACTAGACATGAATTGACATGCCACAGTTAGGGCAGCTAGCCCGCTCTAGTATGGCCCTTCCTGATAAGACCAGGATACATCCAAGGCATTAAAAGCACCGTTTGTTTGTCCCCTGTGAGTTAAAGATAGAGTAGAATTTCATGGGAAAGGGAATGATGGAGTGAGACATTCGAGGATATAAAAGGAGAAGAATTGTAAGAAGGGGGGGACTTTCTATAGTTTTAGACTTTCTAGAGTTTTGACCAGTAATATCATTTGCTTTTGTCTCATTTTCTTGAGTTGTAAAGTTGATGTAACTGTGCATGTTTTTGTGCCTTTTATGTGGCTGAATGAATTAAGAAAATTGAACTCTATGCCTTGGTTGATGTTATCTATGTCATTTGTAAAGTAGTATATACTATAGATTTTCTAGTATTGTGATTAGGAATTTCATTTGCTTTTGTCTCATTTTCTTGAGTCAGAAGTTCTACATAACTGTATGTGATTTTTGCGCCTCTTATGTGATTGAAAGATTCTATTAAGAAGATTGACACTATGCCTTTGTTGACATTTCCTGCATCTCAACAAAATAAGTCTCTATTATGAGCCTCTGTTTCTATTATTTTGATCTTTTACATTGATCATACACTTGTCTTCTCTTAAATGTAGTTAAATCCCACATATAGTCTCATTGTGCCCAAGGTTAGCGTTAGGATTAGGATTACACTCAGGTGCATTGCCATAGTTAGGTTTCATTTCCTACATTTGCGTTTCCATTTAATTTCCTATCCTTTTTCCCCCAACATAAGAAAAAGAAGAGACCAACTTCTCTAAAATATGGAGGTTGTTTCAAGACGCAATATCCCATAGCTTGAAACTTCCCATTGTTGATTGATTAAGATCAAGCGCAATTTTTGTCATCAACACTAACCAAATGTAATGTTGATTAAAATTAACGTTACTCTGAGTCAACTATTCATATAACTTCTTAATTTTCTAAAAAAATCAACATGTTTCCTAAAACAAGTGGTGCGTATGTGATTTATTTTTACATAAAAAGGTTTGGCCATCTCAAAAAATCTTTGACTAATAAAAATTTGTGGATGTTTTTCAAAACAATAGAGTATAATTATGTTTGATTCATATCTAATAAATGTTTTGTATGTGGTTCATGGTTATGCTAACCAGCTCTTCTTTTCACTACATCTCTTGTATTAGGTAAAACTCTTGTATTGTCTTTAAACAATTTTTCAAGTAACTCATTGAGAGCAATGGCTATAGCCTTGTCCTTTCATGGAAGTCTACTAGAGAATGACTAGAGATAATTGGTATTGGGTTCATTAAGTCTTTCATGTCTTTCAATTGATTTCATTAATGTTTTTCTATTTATATCAAGTGTTTGACTTATTTTTGAAATCAATCATGTTTTTCCTATTTGACCATTTACTGCACAAGTTGTAATTATATGTTGGGCAACATTATAATATTTATTGCATGATTTCAAGCCTATAATATGATATGCATCATGTATATTTTCAGTAATTTAATTTTTTTCATCATCTATGTTAAATGTTTTTATTCCTAATTTGTATATTGTAGGTCTCATCATAATTAGTTTCATCAATGAAATAAATATTTGACATTTTTTTCTATCATAATCCAATCTGTGAAATAAACTATCCCAAATTTATTAAGCCAGTGTTCTTGAATGGTGGTCAGACATTTTGTTACACATTGGTTTCAAAATATTTTCATCAACTTCAATTAAGTACTTGTTTTTTCTATGCATAATTCTTTGAAGTATTGTTAATGGTTGAATTTGTTGAGAGGGTGTTTCACAATCATTATTAGTTTCATTGTTTAGTGGTGGGATGATATTTTATTCATTATATCTTTATTCATTATATGTTTCCATGAAATTTTATTCCTTGTTAATTTCATCATTATTTGTTTTCATGAATTTTTCTTCATTCTTAGGGGGTAAAACATCATGCATAGACTCATCATCAACAAAATCAAAAAATTTACACTTTGAATGTGAATTTCCAACATTATCTAATTCATTATTGTCAATTTCATCATTATTCAATTCATTATTATCAATTTCATCATTATTCAATTCATTAGGATCAATGGTTGTACTTTGTCTAAAATAAATTACTTGTATTAATATCTTATGTTTTTATCTCAACTCTTCTAATTTCTCTAGTGTTTTTTTTCTTCAACTTCTTCCTCTTCCTCAAACATGATCCATCACCCATTAGAATTGATAGATTTTTAAAGGTGGGTTCAAAAAAAGTACATGAAAATCATGTAGAGAATAAGCATAAAGTACGTAGAGAATGTTTATGGGGATAGAATTCTCAATTTGGGTTAAAAATAGTCATCAAAAACTAATTTTTGTCTATAAAGTAAATAACACGTATGCATTATAACATGTATGTGTCATTTATTCTATATCTCCATCCTATTAAACTATGTAATAATACTATCATATAATACATTTTCCCTTTAATTAACCCTTTAATTTGATTTAATCACTCCAAATTAAGTTCAATTTTCCCCTTGGTTGATGTCAATTAGTCCAAAATAGATTTAATTAGTCCAAATTAGATTAAATTCATACAAATTAGATTCAATTATCCAAATTTAGATTTGAAATTAGTCTAAATTACATTAAATTCATGATAAAATTAGGGTTTAAGGCCAACACATCATGAAATGTGAGCTAATTTATCCCATTTAATCACATCATAGTCTCACATTTAGGTTTGATAGGTTCAAATTCACCATAATTGCCTTCATGTTTGAATTTATGCTAAAATTCCTATCCAAGTAATTTGTGCTTAATTTGAAGTAAGACCCTTTGAGGAAATCATTATAGGCCTATATAGACCTAAAGAACAAGGGTTACAATTGAATTTATTATATTTTGAGAAACCAATAATAAGATTGGTTTCTCATCATTATAAATGATCCATGATAGTTCCAGTAAGTATTTAGGAAACCATTAAGGTGAACTTAAGTGAATGACACCTTTCTAATATCTAAAGGGACCTATCTACAGCCCTGTAGCATTTTTTGGGGTTGATTCAATATTTTTGGTCATTTAGTAACTTAATTGATAATTTGAACTTGTGCAAAACTTCTAGAGGCTCTATAGCATTGTATTAAGTCTTTCATCTAGAGTTGGAAAGGATAATGAGTAAATAATAAAGTTGAGATTTGTATTAAACTAGATGAAGGTAATAGTCCACCCTACTAGAAATTGTAGGCTTCCAAATAGAACCATTTGAAGATTAAATAAATTAGATTCTTCTTGGCATTAATTTTTGGAATCCAAAGGATACATGGTGAAAGAACAAATTGATGGATGAGATCATTCAAAGTGAGGTAAAACTAAGGTATTAGTATCTTTAGCTTTTAGAATGAAATTGTAGGACCTAAACCTTTAATTGAGAGATTACTTTATCATTGGTTGATAAAAAACAAGATACAGAGATCAAAATAAGTTCATTGGTATTTCAAGACCAATATTAAAAATATTATTTTGTTACAATCATTAAGAGACCTAGAAGTGGTCTCTATTCCTTCAAGTGGGTTATATAAAAAACAAAGGTAGAATGTACATGATATATGGTCAATTTTAATCCATGTGTTTCATAAATTATACAATTTATTGAGCCATAAATTTGGTTCATAGGCTCAATTTTACCCAAATCACATCCCTAATTACACCAATTGACTAATTGGATAAATTCATGATGGAATCAAACTTATTTTTTCCTCAAACCATATCCTACTCTTGTATTTAGGTTGAAGGTGTTTAAATTAGCCTAAAATGCCTCCTCAATTGAATTAATCAAGTCTTTTCTTCATTATATATGATGACATTAGGGTTAAGTTCACTCCTTTCACATTCTATAAGTTCTATGTAGATGTTCACTAGGTTTAGATTGGACTTAATTTCCTTCAAAAAACTTGTATTTGTGATAAAATTAGGATTTAGGGTTTATGGTTATAAAAATTAACTAATTATATCAATATATAAGGTAGTATGAGCTAATTTATCCCCAAATCACATCCTAAACTCATAAAACTAGGTTTAACAGGTTCACATTGGCCCCAATTACCTTCATGAAAATGCATTTGTTATGAAATTAGGTAACTTAAGGGTTTTATTCAAGTCAAAAAATTGGGATTTATCCCATTTATGGTTTATTTTAATGGTTTTGTATGCATGTGATGAAATTAGGGTTTAGGGGAATTGTATTTATGATAAAATTATGGTTTAGGGTCAACATGTCACAAAACATGAACTAATTTATACCCTTTAATCACATTATAGATTTGAATTTAGGATAAATTAAGTTCAAATTGGCCACAATTGCCTTGATGTTTGTATTTATGATAAAATTAAGGTCAGTTAAGCCATATGATACATAGACTATACAATCAATTGTGCCATGAATTTGGTGCAAGGTCTCAATTTTTTCCAATTCATGTCCCTAATTGTACCAATTGACTAATTGCCTCAATTCATGACATAATAAAACTTAATTTAGCCCCAAATAATACACAATCTCTTGTAGTTATGTTAAAGGGGTTCTAATTGGCCTCAAATTCCTCCTTAATTAAATGAATCAACTCTTTGGTTCATTATATATGATGACATTGTAGGGTTAATTTCACTCCAAATCATATCATATATCCAATTTAAAATAGGTTAATGTGGCTCATTTTGACCCTAATTATCTCCAAAATTTAACCAATCGACATTTGTATTCATTTTATGATGGTCCATTTAATTTTATTAAGTTCAAAACCACATCCTATACATGTAAAACTTGTATTTAATGTTTTTTTACTTTAATCTATGATGAAATTAGATGTGATCACCCCCTAAATCACATTTTATAGTCATTAAATTAGGTTGAAGGGGCTCAAAATATCCCCAATTTATTTCATATTCAACCATGTTCGACTATTTTGTTTATAAATTTTAACACATTAGGGTTGACACATTAGACTTGAACTAAGTATCAATGTCTCATGTTTGAATTAAGCTACAAATGAGATATTCTCATTACATCATCACATTTAGACATTTTCCTCATATATTCACATAAACTTTTAACTTATGCCATAGATCCTATCAAATTATAATTACATCCTTTTTGTTATAGTGTATATAGGGGAAAGGTACCGATATTGACCTACACCTACCAATAGCTGAACAATTTTTTTGTTAAGGTGTGATCCATTGATGAAACATGTATTAGTGTGTATAAATATGATTATGTGTGTATTATTCTAATGTGATACCACAAAAATTTAATTCTCTATCCTGTTAGGTTGTGGAGCTAAAAGCTTCACCAGGATGCAAACAGGAGAAGTTACGGAGGATGCAGAGTTGCAGAGAGTTGCTGAATGTGTTGCAGGGAAATCGACATTGGTATGATCAACCAACATCGGTCAGATAGCAAAGAAGAAGCAACCGACATTGGTTACCAGTCGGCCGACATCGGCAGCCTATGCGAGAACAAGCATTTTGTATGTTGATCCCAGAGAGTCTATTTTTGGACTGTTTGTTTGCATGTCAAAGGCTAGTCTTAGTCTTGAGTTGTGTGTCTAATTATTGTAATTAATGTAGTCTAATTATTGTAAGCATGAGATCTATATATGGACTCATGGGTTGTATTGTAAAACTTGTAGCTAGAGAGTAAGAGAGTAATAAGCTCCTTCAGATAGAGGAGAGCAATGGTGTGTTCTTCCTAGTGCCACAGTACCAAGGTGGGTACTGGTTTGGAGAATCAGCAGGGTTCTTCGTATGTGTATGATCTTGGTCAACATGTGTGCATGACTTTCTATAGGAGATCTATAATGGTGAGTAAGGTCTAGTGATTTGCAGGTAGCAGCAGAGAGCAAGAGATCTACTTGGAGTACGGTTGTGTACTTGGTGTACTGGCAGCATGTTACTGACTGGTTGGAGAGGTGAACATCAATTCTATATTGGAGTTGATTTTTGTGACCAAGAGAGAGAGGGAAGAAGGTCTTGAGGTGTGGCGAGCCTCTGAGGTGGAAGAAGAAGTGGCATCTTCTTTATTGTATATTCTTCTGTATGATATTAATACAAGATAGTGTATTGTCTCTCATATTCTTGTGTTGTTTCATATTTCTAGTTACTTATTGATTATGGTTAAATTCCATATTTAGTTGCTAATACAAGAAGTAATCATATGTGCTCTATTGGTAGAGCAAGATCCTGACACAGTGGGATCAGAGCATGTTTATTGTTCTAGGTTCCTGACAAGTGGTATCAAAGCCTTGGTTGTAGGTTCAAGAGCTGATACCATCAAGTGGTATCAGAGCTTTTGGTTGGGTTGACTAACAAGTGGTTTCAGATTTGGTAGTGTTTTTGATTACAAGTCACTTGCAGAGGTTTCAAATTGAGTGGGAGTATAGCAATGGCAGAAGAAAGTAAGCTATGAATGGAGAAACTGAATAGCACGAATGGTCTGATTGATGGAAAGAAAGAGCAGGTAAAAAGAGATTGTTGGTCAGCAAAAGATCAGCGTGTAGAAGCATACATTACAGGTAATGTTGCATAGGATGTTCTAGATAAAGTAGAATCTTTGTTTACAAATTCTTTTGCCTCTTTCCATGTAGCCCAAAATAGAGCATCTTTTCATGAGCATGTCTAGGGAGACTTTGGAGAGATTTATTTAGGGGTTGGAGAGCCTTGTTAGTTTATTGACAAAGGGGAAGTGAAGCTGAAATTGTAGGTAGATAACGCACATGTGGTGAAGGAAGTCATGCAGGTACCAGTCTTGGAGATGAGTCTAATTTCTTTAGGAAATGTGGGTGATGAGAGATGCACTATAGCTCTCACAGTGGATACACTTGAATTAGATGGTGGTAAGAAAGTAGGTATCCTTTATCTATCTACTTATATTACTAATTCACCTTCTATTGCAGAGATGTGGCTTCGTAGGCTTGGTCACATATGTAGGAGGGGAATGCAGGTTCTCAAGCAGAAGACAGATGTTTTTGACAAGCTAAAGAACTAGAAAGCTTTGGTTTTCATGGAGGAGATGATGGACAGAGATCAGGTGAGGGAACTAAATTATTCTGAGTAGGGCTATGTTGATTTGAACAAGATTTTGATCCATGGAGAGCTCGTGGGTAAAAAGTTATCACTCACAGACGAACACAAGTATCGGCATCGGTCAGACAGTAATCGACATCGGTAGCAGGAAGACTGATGTCGGTCATGAAGGAATCGACGTCAACAAAAAGGATATCAGACTCAGCCAGGGAAATGATGTTGGTAGTTAGGGTCAGTGCAAGGAACCGACATCAGTCAGGAGCAGACTGGGAGATGGCTGAGATCGGTCACTAGTACAAATGGTGGGCAGACAACAAGCTATCAATAGGTCTCAAACACTCATATCAAGGTCAAAAAGGGTAAGTGAACCTCATATTCATTGTTCACCTTCTTTATATTGGTTTTTGATGGTCAAGAACCAGGAAGATGTGAAGAAGCAATGCAGGTAGAATCCAGATACAGTGGGAGCTTAGCATAGATGAGGAGTGTGAGTCCTTGGAGAAGAACCAAATAGGTATTTGTTGGTAGAGTTATCAGCTGGAAGTAAGCACTGGATGAGGGACGGATTCCTAAGTTAAAGAAGAGAGTGGATGGACACAAGAGACAGAAGGCTATGGGATATGGTCTTGAGGAAGCTGCAGGACAGTGGTACAGGTTTGACAGGTGGATGACTAAGCATGGCTTCAGTCAATGTCAGTGTCACTATTATGTTTATCTTACTAGGTAGATGATGGTCAAAACATTATCTTGTTACTGTATGTGGGTGATTTGCTAGCAGGTTTGTACATACAGGGATTTGTTGAGCTAAGGGTAAGGTTAGTTCAGAGGTGTGTCATGAAGAATTTGGAGCAACAAAATTCTTTGGCATAAGAGACATGGAGATTTTATCTCTCGTGGGAGCTGATGTGAAGATGGTGTTGGTGAGGTTCATGATGCAGGATGCAGAATCAGAAAGCACACCAAGGGCTAGACAGTTCAAGCTTAGCTTAGAACAAGGTTTGAAATCACATGAGGTCTAGTGTAGACCTGAGTTTTCCCAAGTAGTAGGGGTTGTCAGAAAGTATGGAGCCAATTCGGGGAAGGAGTACTGGAGGGCAGTTCAGTGGGACTAGCAGCAGGGATTCTTGTTATGCAGGGTCAAGGTCTTCACTACATGGATATGTAGGTTCGGATGTGGCAGGTTACTTGATGACAAGTGTAGCATCACAGGTTGTGTGGTGGTTGGTCTTCAGGATTGATCTTGAAGAGGAATACAAGCCAAGGAATAATTTAGATGGTGTACAGATACAGGTACAGGTGCAGCTATTTATCTCCAAGTGGGAGATTGTTAGGTTGTGGAGCTAAAAGCTTCACCAGGATGCAAACAAGAGAAGTTACGAAGGATGCAAAGTTGTAGAGAGTTGTTGAATGCATTGCAGGGAAACTGACGTCGGTCTGATCAATCGACATCGGTTAGATAGCAAAGAAGAAGCAACCGACATCGATTACAAGTCGGTCGACATCGATCATGGAGGAGCCGACGTCGGCAGCCTGTGTGAGAATAGGTAGTTTGCATGTTGATCCTGGAGAGTCTATTTTTGGACTGTTTGTTTGCATGTCAAAGGCTAGTCTTAGTCTTGAGTTGCATGTCTAATTATTGTAATTAAGGTAGTCTAATTATTGTAAGCATGAGATCTATATATGGACTCATGGGCTGTATTGTAAAACTTGTAGCTAGAGAGTAAGAGAGCAATAAGCTCCTTCAGATAGAGGAGAGCAATGGTGTGTTCCTCCTAGTGCCATAGTACCAAGGTGGGTACTGGTTTGGAGAATTAGCAGGGTTCTTCGTATGTGTATGATCTTGGTCAGCATGTGTGCATGACTTTCTATAGGAGATCTATAATGGTGAGTAAGGTCTAGTGATTTGTAGGTAGCATTAGAGAGCAGGAGATCTACTTGGAGTACGATTGTGTACTTGGTGTACTGGCAGCATGTTACTAACTAGTTGGAGAGGTGAACATCAATTCTGTATTGGAGTTGATTGTTGTGACCAAGAGAGAGAGGGAAGAAGGTCTTGAGGTGTGGCGAGCCTCTGAGTTGGAAGAAGAAGTGGCATCTTCTTTATTATATATTCTTCTGTATGATATTAATACAAGATAGTGTATTGTCTCTCATATTCCTGTGTTGTTTCATATTTCTAGTTACTTATTGATTCTGGTTAAATTCCGTGTTTAGTTGCTAATACAAGAAGTAATCATATGTGCTCTATTGGTAGAGCAAGATCCTGACACAGTGGGATCAGAGCATGTTTATTGTTCTAGGTTCTTGACATATCCAAAGTTAGGTACCTTTCCCCTATCGTGATAAACTTCACTTTACAATTGAAACTATCACGACATGCCACTATTAGGGAACTCAAGATAAAAAAAATATGTGTACCTAGAGAGAATTTTTTTTTTGTATTATGAAAAAATAACACATGAACATTATAACACATACTCCTCACTTAAATTTAAATTCAAAAAACTGAGCCTTTTGGTTTGGAAATGGCTTGGATTCCTAAGCCAAAGGCTTAGACTTGTCAATCTACAGTTGAGTATGGGAGTTTTGATAGAAAATATTAAATTTGAATTTCCATCACCAAATACACTATGAATTTCATCAAAAAAATTCAAAAATTATTACCATGATAACAATAACACCCTCTTCTTTCCAAATATATGATTTTTATAGTTTTTTTGACTATTTTAAGGGTTCAAACTATGTTGATTTCCAACTATACCTTTTTTAAGCCATTACATGCCACAAATATACATTTCTATTCATGTTTATGTAAATTTTTTTTCATTGATCCAAGTGAAAAAAAAATTATATGGTCACAAACTAGGCCTAGTTCTACACACATTCAATAAAATTCAATTTTCATAATTTTTTGAGGTGTTTAGGGGGGCTACACAGCAAGCTATCCATTTTTTGTTAGTTTTCAAGATTTATTTACTTTTAAAATTATTTGAAAAAATATTCATTGAAAAAATATAAATAAATATAGGTCACAAACTATAATATCTTATCTAAACTTCACCAAAGGTTTTCAAATAATATTAAACAATTCTCAAAAAATGATGGATGCACAACCATCTGTCTACTTTGTTTTGTTGGAAAAAATAGGAGTTTATCTTTAAATTTTAGATGTTTTACCTAGTTATACTTATCCACTTTTTTAAAAAATTAATATTTTGGAAACTAGACTTGAAATACTAAAATTCATATTCTTATACCATCTTCAAATTTTGAGTGTATCTATCTCAAAAAAATTATATAAGTTTAGATTTCTAAAATTTTAGGAAAATCATGTCCACAAGTAGGCCCTTTTTTGTCCCCCAACTTTGTGCACTTACCCATAACTAATAAAAAATTTAAAAGCTTACTTTGGGATTCTATTTTTTTCATAGGATTTAGTCTATGGAGGATAAGTATAATGTTTGATGAATTGGATGATGTATTTACACAAAGATATTTGTCAAGTGGTGATGGCTTCAATGTGGAAAACAATGGAATCACCCTTATGCATAAATGTAGAGGGAGGATTCTTCATGTGGGCAAGGAACTCTGAGTCATGTAGTACTTGTTGAGGATGAAAAAGAAATAATGAGAGAATTGGTTGTATCATTTTTATCTTATGAAATTTATTCAATGGTGAAATACACAAATGCTTTATAAAGAATAAAAGAAATCTAATGATATGAAACAAGGAATTCACTTTTTCATTAATAATTTCCATTGATTTGGCCCCATATAAGTTTTGAATCAGCTTAATCATGTAAGTAGGGAATATCTAAATCTATGGATCCTTGCATGCCAAGGATGAAAGATTTATATTCAACCATGTTAATTATAACATTAAAGTTTCATAAAAAAGCTATATGAATTATCTTTTAGTAAGGGTCAACCAAAACACATCCTTCCCCAACTCCTTGAATTCACTTGGATCCATCAAAATGGATTTTCCAAGTATCCTAATGCAAATAAATAGTAACTTTAGGTAATTATTTTAAATTAGAATTTGTAAATGATTTATGATTATAGACTAATATTTATATATCTTGTAGGGTCTGATCCTCAAGATTAGTTGTGAAATTTTGGAATTATTATTTAAGAGATACAACTTGCTCAATAATTTTGATTAAGATAATGTCTTCATCAAGAAGAGTATGTTGAATGTGTCATTGAGACATTAGGGGTATGGTAATAATTTGATTGTAAACCATTTGGTTTTTTACTTATTTTTTAGTGATGATCCTAAGGCCAAATTCCATTAGAAGCACCATCCAATTTCTAATTCTATCTCTAGGAAATAAATCCTAAGAGAATAAATGGTGAAGGGGATTATAATTTATTATGACATAGGTAGTCTGATAAAACATATAGTGTCAAATATTTTTGGTGAAAAACTAGTTTTTTTAGGTAATGTCTTTCCACTTTCATATATCAGGTCTCATAATCTATCAAAGCATGAATAATATAATAAATGGAATATTCCTTATAGGACTCATCTCATTGTGCAAGAATTTCCCTAATAAAGATGAGGGTAGATGATGTATATAAGATGAGTGGGTGATCTTTAAAAGGTAGTCATAGAGTAAGAGGATTAAATAACAATTTCTTCATGTTATCAAAGGATTTATAACAAACATCACTCCATTATAGTGCAACACCTTTCTTGAGAAGAGTATTTATTGATTATCTATGGTAAGTCAATTCAAGTAAAAATTTATAGATTTCCCCATGTTTCCCAAGGTAATTATGGATATTAAGAATGGATAGAGGTATATTAATATTATTAATATCATTGATGTTGGAGGGATCTATATCAATCCCTAATAGTGAGATAAATAATAGCAAGAGATTTCTAGAGATGACACCAAAAAAACACTAATGATGATTGATTTTTAATTTGTACTTAATAAAGTGATAAAAAAATATGGCTAGGTCATGACTATGGCTTTCACAATGCTTGTATTTGTATATAAGGTCATCTTCATAGGTTTCAAATATTTGTTAGATGAGATCATGGAAGATGTGGGTAATTTAACATTGATAACTTGGTTTGGCATTCTAAGGCTAAAAGTCATATTAACGTAGAAATATGTTCCCCATTTGGTATTAAAGGTTGTTTTACGTTGATCCTTAGAGGTAATGTGAATTTGATTATACCTTAAAAAATCCATGATGGAAATCATCTTATATGTGGATATGGAACCAAAAATTATCATCAATTAAAGGTCAAGTAAAGTTGTCCTTATGACATTCTAAGTTGAGATTATAAAATTCAATACAAATGTGGAATAACCATAGTGAATTTATTATAAATGGTTACTATGTTAGATACCCATTCTGAGTAATCTAAATGTTTAATTAACTTATCATCTAGGATCTTGATGAATTCTTTTTGAAATAAGGTGGAAACTTCAGGAGGTGATTTTTGTTACTTTTGGTGCACATGTTTTGCAAGTGGATATGTCACTATGTTATAGATGGCCTATGTCAAGAATGTCTTCATATAACCATGAAAATATTCATAATATTTTTTAAGTAATAAATAATAATTTTCTTTCTCCTCAAAAAAAATCTCCTTAAAGATAAGAATATATTTTGGATTTGTTTCTATAACAATGTTATTTTTCTTGAGTTTATTTGATAAGCATTACATTTTAGTATTAAACATGATATGGAGTAAAAGAAATCTTACAAATAGGGTCAAGATTAGGGTTGAAATTAGTGAAAATTTTAATGAAGCAAGGATCCATTTTTTTCAAAATGGCTAAGATTATTATTTTAGTGGGGAATTTTAGGATCTTTGGCATGGATTAGATCTAGGATAGGTTCATCACTAGGAGGTGTAGGTAATGGACCATAATATTTGACATCTACCTTAATATTGAAAATATAATTACTTTTATTTTAAAATTTAGATTGGACTTATAATAATGGGTTTAACATCTATGGTAATTTATGGATCTTGAGGAGAAGTGGCTGATTTTTGGTGTACAGTAACAGTGTGGCTAATACAACCTAGTACAGAATGACAAGGCTAAACTATCATCATGGTATTTACAATTAGTAGAGGAATTATTTATTTTAACTATACCACATTTACCAATATAGTTGGGAAACGTTGAGGATATTGAAAGAATGACATCGACACTCTATAATGATTGGTTGGTGTAGTTATGCATTAAATATTTAACTATATCTAGATAGCTAGTAAATTTGTAACATTAACGAATAGGTTAAACTACATTTGGTTGGTTGATATAATTAGTATTATTGGAAATTTTCTAAATAGTATTGGCCTAGTCAATACTTTTAAGATTGTTTGGAAAGTCAAAAACTTGTTGGTCAATCCATGGAGTGTTTTCCAATGGTGGGTTGAAAGGAGGAACATAACCTTGAGGTTATAGGCCATTCTAATTATCATTGTAATAAAAAGAGCTATAAACTAAATGAACATATATATTAGAGTCATACATCTTAGCAAGGGTTTTTTGATAATGATTTACATCCAGTTTATGTGATTGGGATTAGGAAACTATGTCATCATAATTTGATGGAGATGTGCTACATGCATGAGTAATTTATTGAGACTTATCACTAGAATTATCTTTGGTAGATACACCAATGCTATGAAATATGTGAGGGGAGAATGATAGAGGATCTTGAAATAGTTTGACCACCCAAATTCATTGCATAATAATTCATCTTTTATATAGGAAGCTTCATGGGCCTTGCATGGGAGTGGACTTTAAATATCATCATCAATCAAGGGAATTTTACTATATTATGATAAGCGATATGGAGGATTCCATTCCACTATGTAATAAGGTAATATCATGGTATTGAAAATAGTTTGTATCTCATTGGGTTCATTATCATCAAAATTGGTAATGGTGACTTGCAGATCAGGATGCATGTTGAAAAACTAAGGATTAAGAGGACTATTGATATGAGGAATGGTTAGGATGTAATATTGGGTCCTAATAAATTTAGTAGTTTGATACCCCATGGGTTGGGATTGGTTTCATGTTTGTAATTCTTTCCATTGTGATTGAACTTAATGCATTGGCTACTAGAAGATGTGATATATAACATGCCGATGAGTCTAAAGACAAATTTAAATAATATTATATGATAGTGAGAGATATAAAAACCATCAGTTTGGTGCATACTATTTTGGGCCCAATAGTGAGGGGGAGCCAAATTCAACTAAGAGACTTATCATTGGTTTTTTCAAAGCCAAAACATGTAAGTCTTTTTATTTGAGGACATATTTGGAATACATGAGCTATTGGATTATCAACAGTGAAGTGATGTTTATTCTAAAGCCTTAGTCCACTAAAAATTTCCTTGTTAGAGTAATGTTGATCACAATTTTCATGAAGAGCTATGGGTCATCAAATCGAAAGAGGATTTCGTCACTAATCATGTCTTTTTTTATAAACTCTATAGAAAGTTTCTTAGAGGAAAAAGGTTGAGAAAAGGTTTCAATGGCATGGAATTTCATAGGTTTTAGACATTAATAAGGTTGGGAAGGTGATTCAATTTCATTGGATGGGGATTATTTTATGTCTTTCAACTATTACATAATAAATTTATGATGATATGGTGATCTTATCATGAATGACATTAAATTAATATTTTAAGTCATGGAATTAAGCTTATCTCAAAAGCTTCATTATGATTTAGGGTTATATCCATAATGATTATTATCTTGATTGGTAACAATGATTTTATAAGGTACGATAGTATAAGGATTGAATGTATTAGGTTGAGGCTCTGATGGTGGAGTAGGTTTATCCTTAGATGGTAGATCAAAAGAGGATGTGGTTGTGGTAGTGGTAGTGTATCCTTAAGAAGTTGATCTTAAGGAGAAGGATTATTATGCTTAGTGATGGAATATTTGTGATCAAGCTTACAATGGCAGTCAAACTTTGTTGCATTCACAAATTAGGATTTAGTATAATAGTGATCATAATCAACATTAATAACACAAGAAATTTTGTTTGAATGTTATATATTGGGATTTAAGGGTTGAGATTGTTTTTTAGATTATTTATTAGTAAATTTAGGGTTATAATATCAGTTATTATATGCTTTGAGGTATTTTTCATGATGTTCTTTGGTGATGAGGTCCTGATTAAAATGTTATCCCAATATTGTATTTACTTCTTTTTGGGAGTACTTGTCTTGTGTCATAAGTGTGGCCAATATTGACATGGAACCTATAAAACTTGTTAAGATCATACCATGATTGAGGGGAGGGGGTTTATATGAGTAGATGTATGGATTAGATGGATATAAATATTATTAATTTCCTACATACTGAAGGGAGGTCATGATGGAAGTTGATTATCTTATCTATATGTTCCTAGTTTGGATTGGGGTGGATTATTTAGAAAAAGACTTGTATTGATTGCACTACTTGAATTTTGAAAAGGTTCATTTTTAGTGATTTTAGATGGTTCAAATTGATCCATAAGAAATATTGCATTTTAACTTGGTCAAAGGACTCTTCTATAATTTGAGGAGAGAATATCCTAATGTTGTATTAAATAGGGGATTTTATAGTGGTAGTAAAGATATTGAAAATATTATCATCACTCATGTTATTATCTAATTTATGCATTGATTTTTGTTACTTGATGAAATCATGGGTAGATTCATTAGGAAGTTATTTATAACTAATTAATTTTCTAAGGCTATTTTCAAGAAGTTCATTATGTTAAAATATCCTAATTAGAGCATTGACTAGTTCTTATAGTTTTCTAATTAAATGTTGAGTAAGTTGATTGTACCATTATAACACATTCTTAAAAAGGGTTTTGACTGGAAGCTTGGAAGTAGAATAGTTGTTGGTTTGAAACCATTCCTTATAAATATTTTAAAAATGTTTCTTATGCAAAACAAGATCAGTAGTCCCATCATATGTGATAGTTGGATAAAATTTTCCAATATCTATAGACACAATGAATGGAGTTAAACTTTCATTTTGAATATTTTGAAGCATCTTATTACAAATTAGTGGTTTAGGAATGATGTTTTGGTTGGAAAATCTAAGAGTATGAGGGATATATTATTGATTTTTCTTATTCATGATGACTTTAGGAGGTTGATTAGTCATTTTAAAAAAGCATTTTTTCCTTTGTAACATTTTATTACTACTATAAGATTTCATAAGATTCATTTGTTGAATTATTTGTCTAATAATTTATGATGAATATAGAGGAGGATTACAATTGGGATCCTAATTGAAGTTGACTAGACAAGGGTTGGAATTTGATGGAGGATTCCCAAAATTGGTTTTTGGAGGAATATTCCTAATATTGGTATTGGTCACCCTAAAAATTATAGCACATATGGGGGAATATTTTTTAGAATTCCATTATTGTTAGGAGTATTAATGATGTTATCATCAAGATTATTAATAAGTCAGGTGGGATTTTTCAGATCTATTCTTTTTGTTTATTTCAACCATGTTACATTAAATATATATAGGATGATGTTGAGAAAAGTTACACCATGAGGGATTTTCATCAATGGTGGATAAGAAAAGGATGAAATAACAACCCATATATAATATAAATGGGTTGAGGCTTGTAATAAATATTCTTAAAGGTGACATAATGGTGAAGAGGATAAATAATATTTGTTATAGGAAATAGATGGTATGGGGTAGGTTGATATAATTAGTTATTCAATTTTACCAATAAAATATATTGGGTTAGCTAATAAAATTAATTATTGATTTATAAATTTTAATATATATGGTTGGTTGATATGGTGTGGTTACTAA
This sequence comes from Torreya grandis, assembly GCA_037957365.1. Classification (NCBI taxonomy): domain Eukaryota; kingdom Viridiplantae; phylum Streptophyta; class Pinopsida; order Cupressales; family Taxaceae; genus Torreya; species Torreya grandis. The sequence continues at coordinate 2,635,648 of JARHVA010002206.1, forward strand.
GGCTAAGAGTATATATTATATCAACCTGGCCAATATAGTTTTGTAAAAAATTGGTGCTAATAGAAGCTAATAAAAATAACTATATCATATTGCTCTATAAATTATGAAATAACCTAGGTTAAATTTTTATTTGGTTAGACAAAGATTTATAATTATATAAGGATGATGTTTGTAGTTAGAAAGACACACATACCTATACCATTCTAGTCGATACATTTTTCACACATAGAGTGGTATTAGTTTGGTTGATACTATATTAAAAGTAGATAAGCTAATAAGATAACTAATTGGTGTGAAAATTAAAGCAATGAGTTATTACTAACCAAGGTGTGTTTGGATTTAGGCTCTCAGATATACAAATCTCAAGTGTAAATAGTGAACAACACCCAAAGGGAATTGACTATAAAGGACTTCACCATCCCATGTCCAACCTATCACATCTCTTAGGTACATTGAGAGTAAATTCCTAAGAATAATCACTTATTGTTTCACTACAAAAGAAAATGCCTAAAAATCTTCCTAAATGATGCAAAATAAAACACTAAGTTTTTTCAATATATTGTGAAGTACGTGGAAACTAAATTTCATTTATAATGTTGTCTAATGGATTGAGTATTAGGGGAGTACACCTCACACCATAAATCAAGTAAAATTTTTGACACTTGGTAAGAAATGATAGCTCTTATGAGTTTTACAACTATCAGAACATAGTTATATGAAAACAAAACCAAAATAGAAATATAGATGATTTGAGTCAAAATAGAAATATACAACATGAAATAAAATGAATAAAAACTCAATTATATCAAGCTAGCCAATATAATTTTACAACAAACCCAAAATTATATCAAGTTGGTTGATAGAGTACAAAGAAGATAAAGATTTTTATTAGGTTGGCTAATACTATCACTAAGATTCATTAATGGGATCAGGTTGGATGATACAATTAGACTATAAAATATATGATGGTTTTGATGATGTTGCTATGAATTTAAAAAGATAAACATGAAATTAATCCAACAAAAGGTGGAATAAAATTGATGTCATGTTCACCATAATATATGTATGGGCTATAATGACCTATGATATCCTTTTTATTTCAATATACTAGGAATCAAATAAGGTCAATCAAATAGAGCTTGCATATACTTGGATGAGCAAGTAATGAACTATGATATCAATACACCTAATAAAAGGTAACCTATAACTCAAATGTCAAGAGAAAAGGGTTCCAAATTCTAAGACTATTACATAAGGATATATCTCTCACTAGACCTAAACAAATGTAAATGATTGTAACTATGTAATTATAGTAAACTATATAGTAATAGGGTATAATTAAAGTAAATAATGGGTAGATGATTGTAAATAAGATAATGTGAAATGGTCAACCAAATGGGGGTCTATGTAACCTAAGGTGATAAATATAAATCTTAAATAATCCTATGTCTATATCATATTAGTTAGTATTAGGAAAACCCTAATAAAGGAGACACACATACTTCCATAAATAAATAAACAAAATCTAATCTACTAAGTAAAATAAATAGTATAGGGATATAAATACTTGCCTTAGGGTAGACCTATTGATGGTTCAATCTCCCCCTTTAGATCAAGTGGATATTTTCAAGAGATATTGTAGATAGAATACCTTAAATGATTGGATGGAGACCTAAATATCATTAGTTAAGAACTCCCATTGATCTCTCTTATTGAGATTCAATGAAACCACAAGAAAATACCTCCAAGATAAGGTTCTTAACCACTAAATCTCTCAAATACATCCCTAAGGAAGAAATGTGAGTGAAAATAGAGGGTATTAATGTGGTATATATTATTAATAATGAAATATAACCCATATATGTACCATTAAAATACCCAAAACTAACCCTGAACTCTAGGTCAATGGTATTAGCTAGGTTGAAATAATTATAATATGTTGGCTAGCAAAATATGGTATTATCTTGGCTGATACAGTACAAATGTCAAAATATATACTCATAATTGTATCAATCTAGTTGATAAATCATAAGGAAGACTTAAGAATGGAAAACACTATATCAACCAAGCTGATACCATAGGATATAGAGGATCTATAAAATCTAGATTGAAAGTAGACAAAGAAGAAATATGGATAGATACTTGATGAGGTCAAAATAATAGTAGTGATGGTGATAAAAAATAGTATGTAAACATCTCTCATAAAGTACTAGAATTTGATCCAACCCCATTCTCAATACACTTATTAATGCATGCACTTAGGGATATTAATGTACTAACAAGCCCCTATAAGAGAAATCATTGGTAAATTGATAAAGTGAAAAATATTAGGTGTATAAACTTAAGGTTTGTACTATATGCCATTAACAAGAGTGCTTGCATTTATCCACATATATGTAAAAAAAAATCTAGACTTTTAAATACTCATAACTTGCACCATATCAAAGAAGGTGATCTTTAATCTGACTTGGTGGGACCAAAAAATTGGATGTGATACAATAGGAATATATGATATTATGTATGGTATACTAGATAAATATTATAAGTGAAGGGTATAATGACAATTAGATTAAGAAAATTTCTAGTAGTATGGAATTTTTAATGAGAGACATCTAAGAAAGAGTGCAATACTTTATCTACAAGGAATATAACTATATTGGGATACAAATTTATTGATAAGTATTGTCATTGATGTCAAGGTTGATGTAATTTATGTCAAGGTTGATGTCATTGATGTCAAAGAGTATTTGGTGAAGATGCATGGTGAGTGGTCTTTGAGGTATGAGATTGTGTGCTTGATGTGACAAGAGAGAATTTGAAGGAAAGATAAAATTTGAATGAAACTAATTTCTCTTCTATTGGTTGATGTCAAGGTTTAGGTTAGCTTGAAGTTGTCATTATTGTCACAAAGAGTTATGATGGTCAAGTGAGCATTGAAGCATGGTTATGAAGCTCTAGGTCTACATGAGGTCATGAGAGAATGTCAATCAAAAATATATTGTTACAATGGTGTGAGAGTTTTGTTTGAAGATTTTTCTTATTTATGTAATCATGTTTAAGTACTAGTTATTTAGTACAAAGTGTTTCAAGGTCAGTTGTCAAGTTTCAAGTGCTTAAGAAGCCTAGTCATGACATGTAGAGACCTTGTGAGAAGGTATGATCTTGGTGTCTTGGTGAGATGAGTGCACATAGACATGATTGATTTTATTATATTTCTTGAACATGTATGTGAGGTACTAGATCACTCATGAGAGTCTCAGGGTGAGCCTATAGGGATAGGATCTTTAGACCAAGTCTACATCTAGACCCTACTTAGCCTAATTAGGTATCATGATCTATTGCCAAGACATGTGAAGGATGTATGGAAATGGTTAATCATGAGAGAGGTTGTTTTATTATGTGATAATGGTGGAGAAAGCATGGAAAGAGTAATGAAGATCAATTTTAAGACCTAATGTGGTTTGTAAATCAAGGTATAAACAAGTAAATAGAGAGAGTGTGGCCTAATGAGAGGTCATGATAAGATTTTAGAGTGTCTTATCTTATATAATCATTGAAATAGATGAGATGTGTTGTTTCAAGTGTGTTCATGTATTTTGAGGTCTTAATGTGAAGGACAAGGCATGAAAAGTTATTTAGAGGTCTCTCAAGTGCACAGAATGAAATGTTCTCAACTCGAGAAAGATTTTATTGTGCTCATAAGCTCTTAAAAACTTTTCATAGGAACATAATATATTAATGGTAGATGGGTAAGGTTACTAGCTCAAAAATCTAGGCATATTTTTTGGATTGAGGGGCTATGCTTTATGAATGATTGTTAAGAATAGAAATAGGTTTAAACCCTCTTAGAACCCTAATAAAGACTTGAGTTGAAGATATTGATAAAAAAAATGCCCATAATGGATTATTATTCTCACATAATATATTATAGGTTGTATTAAATTCTCCCAGGTACCTCTTAATGTGATTGAGTTGTCAGGTGTGTGAGTAGACCTTATAGGAAAGTACTAATTTCTTGGAGATTTACTATAGCAATCAAATTTGACCAAGTAAAAGTATACAACTATATGGAAGATGAATATTGAGACTCATGTTTCATGTCCATGAATTTTTTTGGATAGGTTATATCCTTTTAGTGTGCTAAACTAGACATCCAAGTTATATAATTGCTAATAGGCCAAATGGTGCAAAATAGTGAAAAACCTAGACAACAATGAGAAGATGATTAGGAATGTGTTTTCATAATAATATTATGAAATAAAGTATATAGACATATTTTTTAAGACTTTAAATACATTTTAATTTTTTTTTTTAAGTTTTGGAGGTTAGTGAATATAGTGAAAAAGTTGCTCACAAGTTGACCTATGTGGTTTAGATGAGACAATGAGATATAAGGTCATGAGATTGGTCTACAAGACCAATATTTTCCATTTGAACATATAATATTTCTACATATTAATGGTATAATGATCACATATTATCATATACATTCATTATTATTATTTTAATTTATCTACACAAGTGTTGGAGTTATGAGTCACCATGATTGGTCTTTGAGGAAAATTGGTAATTCTAAGTAAGTATGTTGGAGAGATGTTTTTAAGGCTCTATTAACTAATTTGAAGTATATAATGCATATGATGTTATTATTTTTGAATTTTAAGTCTTCTTAATTATTTTTTAAAACTTGTAATTCAGTATAATAGGTTGAAATTTTGAAGTCAAAATGGCTTGTCTGGTTCATGCAAGACTGTGTAAGATAAGTTTAGAAGATTGGTCTGCAAAACCAATGTTTGATATTGGATATTATGGTTTTTTTGATTGAGTTTATTTTTAATATTTTATATAATATTTTTAATGTATTGAGAATCACTGAAATTTTCCTTTTATATTTTGAATGTCAAGTAGTTTCATGGCTGGTTTTTGATAGTCCTAGCAGTTCTAAGTGAGCATACTAAAGAGATGAGTTTAAGTATTTTTTCCCTATGTTGAAGTGTTTCAATAATATGGTGATGAACCTAAGGTCATATATACTCTTTATATTCACTTTAATGATCATTTTTTATTGTATTAATTGATTTTGAGCTTCAGTATTGAAAGGCAATTTTTTGTTGTACACATGTCTAATAGGACTGAGTACTATTGAGGGGCTTCAAGTTGTGATTTGTTGTAAAATGTCTTGTTGAGACTATAATACATCATTATGGGTATATTTGATTATTATATGATATTTTTATATTATTTGTGTATTTTTTAAATTTTCCAAGGTAAAGTGTAACGTGTCTAAAGTAGGCCTAATGGAATTAGGTCTCCATGAGACCTAAAAGTAAAATGAGGTCTAATAGAGTTATGATAGACCAAGATGGACTCAGTATTCATTTTAATATTTTTTATGATGTCATAATACCTATTACATGTTTGACCTAATAAGTTAAGGGTGAGTATCCAATTAAGTGGCATATGAATAAGGAATGGTATATATACAAAGTAGTTTAAGGCCTATTGATGGAAGAAGAGAGTATGAAAATGATATAGAACATTATTTAGTATAAGGATGTCTTGTATAAAATATTAGGAGTGTATAGGATATATAATGAATATTTTACAATGTGTATACATATGAATATCAAGGTCATATGACCTAATCTATCTTAAAGAGACCCAGTTGAGCAAAGAATCCTAGAAGGTAGTTTGAGAGAGATAAAAGAGTGAGAAGAGATAAAGAAGGTTATCATCATATTTTATGTGATAAATATATTTTTTTTAATTGTATCAAAAATTTTAGGTGGTTAAGTTGGTGTTGAGTCATATAGGGGTTGGTGTCTCCTTTCAGGTTGGTGTATGCTAAAGCCTAGTTGAGTGGGTGCTTGACTAGTTGGAGTTGGTGCTCCGAGTGGAGTTGGTGCTTAACTAAAGATTATTTTTTGTCTTATAGGAATGTATTAAATTTGAAAATATCAATTAGTTTTCTTCCCCTTGATGTTTTCTCACATATATGATGTGTTTTTATGTTTCATGCTTATGTGGATAAGTGTATATGTTTGCTAGATTTATATGTTTACTTGAATGGTTCATGATTTCTTAAGAGAACTTGAATAAAAGGTTTTGAATAATAATTAACTCCCCCATTCATTGTGTTTCCAATATCCTTTCCCTTTGAAATAGGCCTAATAATATAAAATAGATCCTATAAGCAAGGATGGATAATAGTCAAGTTTAAGGAGGTTTCTCTACCAATAAGGCTTTGTTTTTCAATGGGACTAGTTATGATTTTTGGAGCATCAGAATGAGGACATATCTAATGTAAATGGGCCATGACATATGGAAATTATTTGTGTATGGATACATTCCACCTCCTACACCACCAACTAATGTATCAGGAAAGAAGGAAAGCAAGAGTAATTCCAAGGCAATGAATGACATTATATTTGGACTATCAGAGATAACATTTATGAAGGTGATGCACTATGTGTCAACCAAAGAGATATGGGAAAAATTGAAGACTGACTATGAAGGAGACACCAAGGTAAATATGGCCAAGTTGTAGACCCATTGAAGATAGTTTGAAATTTTGAAGATGAATGAAGATGAAACCATTAAATCCTACATATTAGGGGTTGATGAAGTGGTCAATGTCATTAGAGGATTAGGATAAGAAGTGAAAGAGTCTATAGTTGTTAAAATTTTATTGAGATCACTAACTCTTAAGTTTAATTCTAAGGTATCTATAGTAGAAGAGATGAAATATTTGTACAAGTTGGAGTGGATGGGCTTCATAGCATCTTGACTACCTATGAGATGAGAACAAATTAAGGAAAACCTCTCAAAAAGGAATCAACATTAAAAGCTGAGAATAATTAAAAATTTAAGAAGGTTAATGATTAGGTATGTTCATATGTTAATGATGATGAACTAATAGCCATGTTTTCTAGGAAATTTAGGTTTGGATCTGGTAAGTACAAGGGTAAGTTGTCTTTTAAATGCTTCAACTGTGGTCATATTGGTGACTTTGAATCTAAGTGTCCTAACAAGGATAATATTGAGCATGATGAACATCATGGTGATGATAAGAAGGTCTATAATCCTGACAAAAATAAGAAATATTTTAGGAAGTAATAATGTAAGAAATGATCATTTAACAATAAGATAAGTTTATATGCTAAAGAAGATAATAACTCATCTGATGTAAGTGACAAAAGTACATCTAATACTGATGATAATAGGAATGAACATGAACATGACAACAATGAAACCTTATTCATGGCTATAGAAATAGATAATGAGGGTTTTTCAAAAGTGAAAGGCCTTATAGATGATGAAGAATTAGATGAAGAAGAGGCTGACATGAACCTTGAGGTAGAATTGGTGAGTTCTCTAGAGGAGTTGAAGTTCTAAATAAGGAAAAATACAAACTAAGATCATTAGTTAAGGACTATGAAGAGCAAATTATTTTATTTGAAAAGAGACAAATTAATGCATTGAAGGAGCATGATGAAATCATCAATTAAGTTGAAACTCAAATGGAGATAGTCATTGCTAGCCTAAAGGCTAAGGAGGAAGAATGCACTAGGTATGGAACTAAAATAAAATCCTTGAAAGATAAATTGGATTAAGCATATAGTAATTTGAAGACCTTTATGAAGTTTGAAAAGAGTATTGATGCTATAGATAACATCTTGAGTAGTTAGAAGACTACAAGTGATAAGATAAGACTTGGTTTCAAAGAAGACCAAAAAGAGGCAACTCAAATCAAGGAGAAGTCTAATAAACTAAATAAATTTAACATGAAGGGACCAATTAGATAGCCTAATACTATGAGGTATGTTAATTCATTCAATGGTGTAATGTTTTGCATGTAATCAGTTTGGTCTTAGAGCAAGAGAGTGTAGAAGACCCTCTAAAAATGAATATGCATGGAATTATGAAAGTAAAAATCAATCAAAAGGTATGAATGAGGTTATTTTCTATAGTTGTCATAATGTGGGACACATTAAAAGATTCCATCATAATAGATTCAAAAGGCCATCAAGTCAAAACAAGAGGTTTGAAGCCCCTATAGTGTAAGAGAGATGGCAAATTAATGTGTGAAAACCAAAGATAATAAAGTTGTGTCATGATTAGTCTACAAACCTGAGTGGACTATTTTTTATTATAGAGCATAATTTAGATGTGAAATCAAGTCAGGAATGTCTGATTTCAGCTCATATTGTTGATCAAACAGTTGATGAAGAGATCAATCCTAAAGTGCCAATCAATCCTAAAAGGATCTTGAAATATATTCAGTCTTTTGAGAGTATGGAGATATGGGAATCTCTTGAGTTTGTGTTGTTTTAGTGTCCTATGAAATGGGTGAGTCTAGTAGGATTCATGGATACTATCTTTAGTTAGTATAATCATGGTGGATACTTGGTTAGAGGGGGGGTTACTATTTCTTCAATTAATATCAAGAGTTTGGTAGCCTGGTAAGTAATCTTGAGATCCAGAGTTCATTTGAAGATTATGCTTGGTATGAGGGGGATCTTGGTAGATCTAAGTTTTTTAAAAAAAATTGAGAATAGTTTCCAAAGATTTAGTTCCAAAATTTGATATGTGTATGACACTTTACCATTAATGTCAAAGGAGGAGAAAGTTCAAGAAGGGAGATTGACTAGATTGGGGGAGATGAGAGTGATCAAATTAAAGAATGTTTTGACATCAATGACAAAGGGGGATTTTGTTGAGAAGTGTTGTAATTAATATCAAGGTTGATGTCATTAATATCAAGGTGTTTTAAGTGCTTAAGAAGTCTATTCGTGGCACTAGTCATGTCATGTAAAGTCTATATGAGAAATTATGAGTATGGTGACTTGGTGACATGATTATAAAAATGAATGAATGTTTGTATGAGGTTTCTTAAGCATGTATGTGAGGCATTGGATTACTCATGAGAGGCTCAAGGTGAGCCTACATGGGTAGGACCTTCAGACCAAGTCTACATCTACTCAACCTGAGAAGGATTTTATTATGTTCATCAGATTGTCAAATATTTGCATGGAAAACTAATATATATGGTATATGGGGAAGGGTAAAATATCAAAATTATAATAATTAGTTTTTGGATTGAGGGGTTATGCTTTACGAATGATTGTTAAGAATAGAAACTAGTTTAAACCCTCTTAGAACCCTAATAAGGATTTGATGTTGAAGATATTGATAAAAAGTGCCTAGAATGTATTTTTAAGCTCAATTAACTATTTTAGGTTATATTAAACTCTCCTAGTTACTTCCAAGTGTGATTGTGTTGTTAGGTGTGTGAGTAGACCCTACAAGAAAGTGCTAATTTTTTGGAGATTTATTATAGCAATTAGATTTGACCAAGTCAAAGTATGTAACTAGATTGAGGATGAATATTGAGACTCAAATTTCATGTCCATGATGTTTTTTGTATATTTTCTATCCCTAAAGTTTTATAAACCAATCACCCAAGTTAAACAGTTTTTAATAGGCCAAATGGTGCAAAATAGTGAAAACCCCAAAGAACAGTGAGAAGATGATTAGGAATGTGTTTGCATGATAATATGATGAAATAAAGTAAATATAAATGTTTTTCAAGACTTTTAAGACATTTTCATGTTTAATATAATTTTATTATGTTAGTGAATATAGTGAAAACATTTCTCACAAGTTGACATGTCTGATTCAGATGAGACAGTGCGATATAAGGTCATAAGATTGGTCTGCAACACCAATATTTACCATTTGACCATATGATATTTCTACATGAGAATGGTATAATGATAAAATAATATAATATACATTCATAAATATTATTTTTTTGTGTCTACATAGGTTTTGGAGTTTTGAGTCACCACGACTGGTCTTTGAGGAAAATTGGCAGTTCTGAGTAACTATGTTGCAGAGGTGTTTTTGAGGATATATGAGCTAATTTGAATCATCTAATGCATGTGGAGTTTTTTTTGACTTTAAATTCTTGTTAATTTTTTTTAAAACATGAAACCTAGTATAATAGGTTGAAAAGTTGAAGTCAAAATGGCTTGCCTGGTTCATGCAAGACTATGTGAGATAAGTTCAAAACATTGGTTTGAAAGACCAATGTTTGATATTAGAGATTGTGTTTTTTTATGATTAAAGTTGTTTTTAATATATTATATAATATTTTAAATTTATTTATAATCATTTAATGTTTCCTTTTATATGTTTTATGTCAAGTAGTTTCATGACTGGTTTTTGACAATCCTAGCAGTTCAAAGTGAGCATATTGAAAAGATGAGTTTAAGTCTTTTTTTACCTAATTTGAAGTGTTTAAATAATATTTTGATGAACCTAAGTTCATATATATTATTTATATATAATTTTTTGATCATTTTTGATTAGATTAAGTGATTTAGAGCTTCAGTATTGAAAGGCATATTTTTGGTGTACACAGGCCTAATAGGATTGAGTACTGTTGAGGGGTTTCAAGTTATGATTTGTTTTAAAATGTCTTTGTAATCCTAGAACACATAATTGGGGCTAAATTTTATTATTATATTATATTTTCCTTCCATGTGTGGAGTTTTAAAATGTTTCAAGGAAGATAAAGTGTAACGTGTCCTAAAGTAGACCTAATGGAATTAGGTCTCTGTGAGACCTAAAAGTAAAATGAGGTCAAATAGAGTTATGATATAAAAAAGGGACTAAATATTAGTTTTAATTATGTTTATGATATTTCCTAAGACATATTACATGTCTTAACTAATAGGTTAAGGGTGAGTATCTGATTAAGTGGCATATGAACAAGGAATGGTATATATATGAGGCATTTTAAGGCCTATTGATGGAAGAAGAGAGTATGAAAATGATTTAACACATTTTTTAGCAAAAAGAGGTATTTTAGACCATCATATTAGTATATGGGATATATAAGGAATATTTTAAAGTGTGTCTGCATATGAATATCAAGGTCATATTACCTAATCTATCTTAAAGAGACCCAGTGGAGCGAAGAAGCCTAAAAGGTAGTTTGAGAGAGATAAAATATTGAGAAGAGATAAATAAGGTGATCATAATTTTTTTTTGATAAACAATGTTTTATAAATATGAAAAAAAGTTTTAGGTGGTTGAGTTGGTGCTAAGTCATATAGGGGGTTGGTAACTCCTTGCAGGTTGGTGCTTGTTAAAGCCTGGTTGAGTGGGTGCTTGACTAGTTGGAGTTGGTGCTCCAAGTGGAGTTGGTGCTTCACTAAATATTAGTTTTTTTCTTATATAATTATATTCAATTTTCATATATCAGTGGTTTTTCTTCCCCTTGAGGGTTTCCCACATATATGATGTGTTCTTATGTTTCATGCTTATGTGGATAAGTGTATATGCTTGATAGATTTATATGTTTACTTGAATGGTTCATGATTGTTTAAGGGAACTTGAATAAAAGGTTTTGAAGATATATTAGTCATTGTGTTTCTAAAAAAAGTGACACTCTAAAACATTTCCGTGTATTTATAACACATTATTAGTTATGGTTGGGAGTGAAATAAAATTGTATTTATGATAGTAATATTTTTAGGTATTAAAATAATGGAAGTAAATTCAAGATGATTTTGAAATAGATTAAAGAGTAATAAAAGTAGTCAAGGGGATAATTTATTAGGTAAATTATGGGTTATATCTAAGAGGCTATGTTTAATTAAGATAGTAAGTAACCAAGGGGCTAGGATTTTAGAAAATTGAGGATAGTATAGAAATAAGGAGATAATGTTGGATGATATAAATTCTACTAAGGAGATAAATGGGCTAACTAGTTGTATGAGATATTTTTATGGGCTTGTTAAAATTATCAAAATGTTATTAAAATGATTTTAAATTAATGATTCCAATGATATGATAATATGTTTTCTATAATGACATGCAAGATGGTAGGAGAAATATGGGAAAATAAATCATGCAAACAATTATAACATGAGATGAAAATTAATATACAAGAATAACTACATTTTACTATAAGACTTAAGAAATATTTACTTTAAGAATTTTAATTATTCATAAATTCAAACTTATGTAGTTCTAAGAATATGTCATATATTTGTTTCTCTTATTATCTATTTACATTGATAATGGCTACAAGTCTAGTAATTCTTTTTGAATATGAGATTAGTAGAAAGTTTGGGAATTATTAGATATCCAAAAGTATGAATTAGATCATTTTTATTAGTATGTTGGATATGTTTATATATTTATTGTAGGATTAACATTCATGGATAGAATAGGTGGTTAAATGGTAAAAAAATAACAATTATTTCTTTCAGTAAGTTGAAGACACATAATTTTGGTAAAAAATCCTTTTCAATGGTGTATTTTTCCTATATTCCAATGCTTCCCACATTTTTGTATAATTTCATGTATATAGGTTTATCCTATCCTAAAATACTCCTCATTTGGTCATTAATCCTTCTAAATGCATCTAAAACTTCTCTAAGTATATTATTTCTCATTATTGGGATTAATTTTAGACTCCCCTATGTTACTACTAGAACCTTGAAGTATAATTTTTCATGGGATGGGTTTGTCAATCTTACTGTTCTTATGATTCATTATTTAATGGGTCCCTTTTTTTTTCACTCCATGTATCTTAATTACCACTTCTTATTGTTTCCTAAGTTATCCTGGGTGTGAATTATGTACTAGATTATGTTATTTATAGCAAGTTATTGTAAGCCATTGAACATGCAAAAAAGAGAAGAGGGGAGAGAGACAGAGAGAGATAGAGAGAAATAATTTATTAGTCATCTTACTCCATAATTGAAGTTAGTGACAACCCTTTCCATATATATTTAAAAACATGTGATGGAGTCACACTTTTGTGCATCACCCTCTTGTACCAAAAATAAGGTTGTAGGTGAATTAAATGTAGTTTCATCTTCACATATAGGAAAGAAATGAATTCACACTACCTATAATTAATTTGAGGTTTGATTTTAATGTATGGATACATAACTATAACTCCCACAGTGTTTTATTAATGCATAACATTTTGTTGTTGTGAGTTTATGGTAAACTAAGTCAAGAAAAAGGAAGAAGACAAAATATATACATTTCTATACATTATATTAGAGAAGTAAAAATATAAAGATGTATGGAATCTAGTGGTGAAGAAACACAAAAATTTAAATAATCAAAGTTAGTACATGACATGAATGATGCCATTGAACATGATCCTGAATCAAAATAGGTTAAATACATACCTGAAAGTGTATAATATCATAGATAAGTTAAGAAATCATAAGGTTGTGACTATTAAAACTCTTAATTTTTCATTTAGACCATTTTGTTTAGTTACAATGAGGCATGCTTAATATTTTGAGCCACTCAAGGAGATACGAAATAACCATTTTATATAGTTAAATGGTATATCTTCCAAGTTGTATAGTTTTATCTTATTTAATTAATAAATATTAACAAATTAAAAAATTATACTTATTCTATGATTAATATGATATAAATTGTAACAATCCTGTTGGGTTAGACATAGAAATATGTGATTTTTTTACTTAAATACATATGCCAAAATAGATTACACCATGTGAATATACATAGACCATAATAAATATTAAAGGTGATAATAGAAAAAATCACAATACATCACATGTCATTGATCTCAAATATCAGGAGAGTAAATGTCATTTATGAATATAGAAAGTAATGACATTAATTCAAATACAACTGAAACAAGTCTACAACCACTATTGTTAAGTTTAATAACAAGTAATTATAACTCTTCATAACAATATTCAATGATAAGTACAATACATTACAGTATACATATAGATACATAGCTTCCCTAGAGCATAGTTCCCAAACTCAAATATTTGTGGCAATCTCAAGTGTCATATCAATAAGTAGTACTAATGTGGGGAGGGAAAGCATCATCTGAGAACTTTTCCACACCAACTATGGACCAATGATCCCCTACACTAATCCCATCAGGGAATAGCCCTCCCTTCATGAATGAGTAGATAGTGATGGTGTGGAAATCTAGAGAGACAAGAAAGTACATATATGATGTATGATTTCTAAACTAAACATGTAGTGTATCATAGAAAAGCCATTATATTATAAGATATCACACAAACATGTAAATTATACTCATGAAATGATAATGTCTCACTAAACATAATTTTTCCCAAAGTTTTATAAATAATAAATAATAACAATCTATAAATCAATCAAATTCATACACACCACTTGATCAGACTGCCTTCATCCGTCATTGTGATACTAGTAAGCCAATGAAGTCCATCTCACTCCTTAATTTGTATCAAAAATTTAGATTGGTTAAATATAATTCAACCACAAGATCCATTTAAATCCTATTAGCAAACATAACATATAACATGTTAAACATAGGAATAACTAAAGCATACATTTATTCCATCAAATATATGAATAAATATTACATTAATTTCTATCTCATACTAGAAATAATGACTATAGTTTATACCATCCAGGTAAATATATATTCAACTATAAATTTTCACTACCAAAATTAGTTTTTAAACATACTACACCCTATGATAACCCATATTACCATAGTCTATTATTCTAAGGCATAACTACTAGTTTTCCACAATCAATCATAATAAAGTAGTTACAACTACAATAAAATAAAAACTTATATTAAATAAACTAGATATAACAAAGTAAATCATAGTTCCATAGAACACAACGATATACCATCACAGCATTCATTAAGCTTTCAAGGATACATGCACGCATATGTTTAAATAGTCAAATATAAGTGTGAGTATAAACATATCAATTATAGTATTACCATCCAGGTATAATATACATTTTATTATAGTATTGTATGATATTCCATACTATCATAGTTCACAACTACATAAAAACACATAACCAACTTATGATTTATAAAATCAACTGACCCACTTACATAAAAATACATAAGCAAGTTTAGGATTAAACCACCTGAGTATACCATAAGTTTAAATTACACACTAGTATTCCAAAATAATGTAACATATAAACATGCATCATGATGCACCATTATATACTATATATAACCAATAATTTATACATATTAACACTCCCATAACATGTACTACACACAAGTATTTAATATGTATATGTATGCAATCAAAAATGCATCATGTCTATAAATTAATCCTAGCTCAGAGAAGATAGATCATACCTACACTTATAATTTGGAATAAATTTGTTAAGTGGAAACATGACCAATATGGGGATCTACTATAAATTATTAGGGGATCACTTTTCAAAATACACCATGCCAAGAAGGGTTCCAAAGCCTATATTCTAACACAATCACACAACAACCCTAAAAGGGTGCTAGGTTTAATGTTCACTCTATTCTAATAAACAAGAAATTAAATCTAATCTAGTGCACACCAAATATTATTGCATAAAGTGGGGGTTAGAAATAAAACAAATTGAACTAAACATGTATAGAAGACATATACTCATGTCAATGTATCTTAAATCCTAATGCATGGGAGAGAAGTACAACTACATTATCTATCTACTCTTATAAAGGAGAAATAAAGTTAGCAATACTTACTTTGAAGATGAACCTACCAAGCCTCAATCTCTCCCTTGGTTAAGGTGCTTCGTAAGATATTGTTATGGTATGTAATGATAAAAAAGACAAATCAACTCTAGGCTACACAACCTATCTATGCATCTAAAAGACTTCTTCATAAGACAAGATTTATACCTATAAATAAATAATGGAACCTTAAGTTTTATTCTTCAAGTATAATGGTCAATAAACAAATATTTTTTCATGATTATTCTTCTTCACTTCTCTTCTTATAAATAGTTGTAAATTAACTTGTATATATTTGTGGATCTTTCCCTAAGTCCTTCTAAATATGTTGGCTATACGGGGTTGACCCAGTCAACCTTGTATGTTTTTGAGAGATAATTCAATAGGTCCTGAGGTAGGTTAGCTAAAGGGATAACAAACCTCCTAATTAAAAATACCCTAAAGAGTATAGGTTTGACCCTATTGACCCTATACAATAATCATAGGTTGAAAACTATACAGGGTCAACCTAGTCAACCTAGTCAGTCAACTGGTGAAAAGGGG
Source organism: Torreya grandis (assembly GCA_037957365.1). Taxonomy (NCBI): domain Eukaryota; kingdom Viridiplantae; phylum Streptophyta; class Pinopsida; order Cupressales; family Taxaceae; genus Torreya; species Torreya grandis. The sequence continues at coordinate 2,651,750 of JARHVA010002206.1, forward strand.
TCAAGGCAAGAGCAAGGACGATAAAGCATGGCAAATGACTGAAATGGGTAAGATTGAAAAGAATAAGCTTAGTATAAATTTTTTTAGGAGATGAGTGTGTATATAGAACGTAGAAAAAGGGACAACAATATTATGAAGCACGAATGGTCTTCCCACCTCTTAAAGAGTGCACTCAAAGAGATTGATATTTGATGGGTTCCTTCAAGATACAAAGTTTCAGTAATCGATAAAAGTTTGAAAATATTATGCATATACATATTCCCCACTCAAATATTATCACGTGTCATGTAAGTGAAATATGGAATGGTTCTTTAGGATATAACATGATAACACACATCACTAATGCTAAATGTAGTAAGAAGCAAAAAAATATAAAGGAAATGAAAGAATTGAAAAATGCATACCTTTACTTACCTTAGTGCCGTAGATAAAGAAGTAGACTACAAGAGATAGGTGAAAGCATCCAATGTGAAGAACATTAGGTGAACCTGTAAAAATTAGTGCAAAAATTAGACAAAAATAAAAAAAAATAGAATATAGGAATATAATAGTGGAAAATATTCTCTATATCATCACAAATCCAATGCATTTTATGATTTTAAAAATGGATGAGTATAAACAAAGATATAAGCAAAAGGAGGAATCTATAGGAAAATAATTATAGAATTTGAATTTTGAAAAGTGTTTTTAAATAGGTGAAAGATAAGTCATTTGGTTATTTTGACTTATGAAAGAGAGAAAAAAGATCTCTAGAGACCAAATGAGCTAGGATGGTGAGGAGACAATAGGATAGATGAGGAGGGGCTCTAGGAGGAGCAACAAGTGCACTCCAGGTATGCAACTATGAATATTAAGCTAATTTTTGAGTATTTTGTTGAATTAAGTGTATTTTTAGAAAAATGTAATTTTTAGCATTTCTAGATGAAATGAAGCAAAATTAGATTCTATAGGTAGGAAAATCCAATTAGGCAAATGGATTTGAAGGAATTAGGAAGAAAAATTTAAAAAGGCACTTTTTTAAGAAAATACAAGGGTTTTGTAGTTAAAAACAACTGGGTTGACCCAGTTAACCTAGTAAGCTGAAAATAGGCAAAATCAACATTGCCAATCTAGTAGGTGTGTGTCATCCTTGTATATTCTACAGACTACCAACCTAGTATAGATTTATAACTAATATGAAAAGTCCAAAATGACAATGGAGGGGAAAATAATAGGGTTGACTTATATTTTTAAGTTAACCAAGTCAAAAATAGAGAAATTTTGGTCAAACTAGGTTGACTAAAGAACCAGAATGGTACAGAAATGCATGCAAAAGGCTAAAGAAGGCTAAAATGGCCTAAAATGACCAAGTAAGAGAAAAAAGGACCAAGTAGGATAAAAATAGGTAAAAATAAATGAATTAAATTAGTTTAGACCTATTTTTGATTAAAATTGTAAAAAGAATGTATTTTGACTATACATGACATAGAAGATCTAATACATCTTTTGTTATTTCTTATTTGTAGGGATGACTTAGGCTTTAGAGATTGGTAGATGTGTCTTGGATATCGGATCTACTAAAGCATATAATCATAGGTGATAGAGATAGGCTAGTAGTTTTAGGCTTATGATGGATAGCTAACATGTGCAAGATTCCCCTAAGTACAGATCTATTAGTCATGTTCTTTAGATGTTGAGAATGATTGACTAACACCTTCATATGGGAGGTGGATGGGGATGTGGTAAAGGTGTATATCACTCTAGAGTATGTGCATACCATCCTAGGGCTATCGGTAGCAGGAACACCAGTGACTACATGTATACCAAATAGCCTAGAGGAGAGGAGAGCCTTACCCATATGGGCTACAGGCTCAAATATGATATCAGTAGGTAGATGAGTTAGTATGTTTGACACATATGCATCATATATTCTAGATATATAGAAAGCTATGATAAGACTTATGACACAATGGGTACTATGTCACAAGTCAGATGGTAAGGTACCACTATTCGTGGATCCTTGAGTAGGATGATCCTAAAAGAGGGTGTATTATATGATCTTAGCTCTATCATCTGGGTTCAGCTCATACATGATCTATATGAGGTGTTGTTTAGAGGGTAGAAGTTGATAGGACCAATCATATTATTGATGGCTTAGACCTATGAGAGGTTTCCCATGTAATGGTGAGCTAGGTTGCCCTATGTGGTCAATGATAGGTTTCCACGAGTGCATAGATGGAGAGAGGACCAAGTATAATAGATTATGCCCCATATGCCAAAGCTATAAATGGTGAGACATGCAAACATAGTGTGGAAACCATATGGGCACATATAAATTACATGGTTAAGTTGGTACATAGTTGCACCAGCTATAATAAGGACAAAGGTGATTGGACATTACACTTGGTGGAGAGAGCCATATATGGTGGCATGGGTACCAAGATAGATGAGCTTACCTCATCTAATGACACTAATATTGATGCTTGAGTAGTGGGATTAGCATATGAGACAGTCATGGGGGAGGAGTGGATTAGGGCCACTAGTGATGAGGCTGACACTTAGACCACATCATGAGTGATCATGGACTGGATGAGTATGATAGTGAAAAAAGTAGGAAGAGAGAGATGTAGAAGTAGTAATATCAAAGATACCACCACTATCTCTATAGTGAGATGAGCTATGACTACTGAGGACATGACATTAATAGAGTTAAGAGGATTAAGAGAGATTGAAGACTATCACCATCCCTAATGACCTAGCAGGTGAGCCAAAGGAGAGTTGGATGATAGAGAGGCCACTCAAGTATAGGTTGAGGTGGATGTAAGCCATGATAGCTAGATTTGAGCTGAGGAGGTGACCTATAGAGGAAGTGATATGAGGTGACATGGATTGAGAGATTGTGTTACTAGGTCACATGGATGGTGATACCATAGTGGCTAAGACACAGATAGGTAATAAAGATGATTAAATTATTTATTAATTTTTTATTTTGAAATAAATATTAGAGGTAGATAGATATTGTGAGATATGACAGTGATCCAATATCTATCTGGGTGTGATTTTATAGGTGCAGCTAAGGATAAGGAGGAGATATGGGGGTACCTTATGAGGGAAACACTTCATGACATCCTAGATGAGAATCTATAACTATATGACCCTACTACATTAGAGGGCCTAGTGTTCCATCTACCCCAGCTCAGGTGAGCTAGTTCATATTAGTAGGGGAGGTAGTGAGGTAGATACAAACATAGATAGAGGATTCAACCACCAATAGAGATGGGTGTAGGAAATATATGGTCATGGTAGGCCATTTTAGAGGAGATATTTTCACATTTGGATACAATGGCATAGATTACAAAAGCACATACAATGACCCATACCCAATTAGTGCAAGCATGGGAACAGGTAGCACACCTATAGGGATAGATAAAGGGACTGAGATCTTAGACAACCTCCGTATAGTGTACTATTTAGAGGAGTCAGACTAAGGCCTTAGTAGGCAACATGGCTAGGACACAAGATAAATAGGATGGATCCCAAACATAGGGCTGAAGCATTGTATATAGTTGTACTTATTGTATCAAAACTCATGAGATGTATATATATGATGTATCATTTTGGCATATTGATGTTGATTGTGTATGTTGTCATTATTATGTTTTTGGTTGTGGATCCTTTGGATATATTTATTTCTAGCACATGTATTTAGCTTTTGTTATATATGCTATAATAAATATATGATATATGGTTTATTTTCTAGCATTATGTAGAACACATGCATAGTTGAAAATAAATAGGTAAAAAGACTTAGTAAAATATAATCAATAAAAAATGTACTACCCACTATTTAAAGTTGAAAAATGTGTAATAACAAGAAAATGACTTAGTATAAATAACCAAGGGATGGTAAAACAATATGATAAGAAGGAATTTGTTCTTAAACCAAAGTGAAAGATTTTTGCACCAAATTAAAACAAGTAAAATCATACTAAATCATGTTGGGAAGTATGAAAACAATGTAATAAAATTCTAGGTATGTTAAAGGGCAAAAATGATATAAATTTAAATGAAGTAAGTCAATCAATTATAGTATATCATGTTGGGAAGTATAAGACAAAAATAAAATACTCAAAAGATTGGTCTTAAATTGATCACACTAATCAAGCTAGGAGTATGAAAATTTCAAGAAATGATTGTATTCTTACATGCACTCAAACAATAAGAAGATAAAAGTGAAAAGGAAATGAGGTAAGCATAAAACACACTAAATCAAGCTGGGAAGGATGCCAATTATGTGTAACTTCATAATCAATCACATCTTATCTCATATTTGACACATGTAATTTTGTTTGTGACTTGTATTATTGGAAAATTTTATGAGGAATGCTTGGTCCTATCCACAATCTTACATTGTAAATCACAAAGATAACACCACTGGGGTGGAAAAATTGGGACAATTGGGTGATAAAGGATGTAGGTAAGAACATTTTCCCCTTTTATATCATTTCCTTTTATAAAATGATTTGGCTTTTAACTTTATATGGATTTTGAAGATTCCTCCTCCATATGGATTTGGAATGACCAATCATGAGATATGTAGTGATACACACAAATGAGCTTTAGGATAAGGATAAAGGAAGATAAGTAACCAAATACAAAGACTAAATAGGACACTTATGCTTATCAATGAACTAGCATGTGATCTCAAGTCTCAACCATGTATATGCTTAGTTTGTAAAAAAAGAAGGAAAAAAGGAGATCCAAAGGTGGACCAATAAAAAGAAAGTAAAATGAGACACATTGTTTGTTAAGTGATCACATGGTAATAGGAGATAGGACAAAAGGGAACAAGGTTTGTATAACCAAGTCACAATGATAATTATCTATGAAAAATAGAGATAAGAAATCAAATAGTCATGAAGTCACAAGAAGAGAGTTTTAAGAAAAACTGAAGAAAGAAAGAAAGAGAAAACAATGATAAAGAAAGATAGTCATATGCAAAGATAAATGAAAATATAAGCAAGACATAATAACAAATAGTAAAGAATCACCATATAAGAAAAATATGAATTTGACACAGTGTCAAATGATATAATAAATAGATAAGAATTAAATTAAAGCACACATCTAATCAAAATGTAAATGTAAAGGCACCATGCATGTAGTCATAAATACTGATAAATATACCCACACATATTATCTAAGACATAAGATAAATATTTATGAAGATTAATACAAACTAATGCTAATGTCTCATCAATCTTCAATGAAAACTGGGAAAAGACTTCTCTTCTAATCTCCTCAACTAAAAAAGTAGGAATACTCAATGGATCATGTTGAGGAAAATCAAGAAAGGGATGCTCAAGAGAATGTGTGGGAGTGGGATCTATGGGAGATGTAGGAATCACTTGTGGAGAAGGATCCATGGGTGAGGGACTCATAGGTGGAGATGGATCCGTAGGTGAGAGAAGGCCACAAGTAAAGGAATCATGGGTGGAGGCAAAGATGATGATGAAGGGACCATAGAATGGGATGAATCCACTAGAGGTGGATCCATGGGAGAAGAAAGATAAGCCTTCTTATGAGAATGACCTATGTGAGGAAAGAAATAAGGTCTAGGAATAGCTAGAAGGTGGTCCTTAAGGTGTTGTTGAAGGATGTGACAATGATCAATGTGATGGGTGACACATTGGTGCCACAAAAAATACACCTCACCATACTTAGGTATATATTTAGTTAGAACTTTTGGGGGAGGCATGTCTTTATCTGAGGAAGGAGAAGAAGGACACAAAGTATTAATATACTATCATAACTTGTGACAATGGGTATAAGAATGATTATCTATCCAATATAAGTAATATATATTCCTGTGAGTGGTCTTACAAGAAGTGCTCACATAAGGAGGTATAATAAGAGTGGAAGAAGCCATAGAGGACTCATCAGCCCATTTGGTAGGAAATGGATCCATCTTAGGCAAGGGAAGTAAACCATCACCAAGGGAAGGTGGTGATGGAAGAGGAATGAAACTATGATTGATGGAAGGTGGTGATAGAGGAGGAATGAAACTAGGCTTGATGGAAGGAATAATGGGATGAGAAGCAAGGGTAGGCTCAGCAAGAGTAGGAGTGGGCACAGGCTCAACTATAGTAGGAGCTAAAATGGGATAAACTATAGTGGGAGTGGGAATGAGATTTTATAAGGTCTCTATTGAGGGAGCATTAGGATCTATAGAAGGTCTAAATATGGTTTCACTAATTTGAGGAGTAAACCAACTACAATGATCAAGGAACCTAGAAAAATGATAAGGCTCGATCATAGCATGATCCATGAGCATACTCCTATGAGGATCCTTAGAAATTGAAGGTGTTGACACCATCTCTACCCTACAACAAAGAGGAAAATACTAAAATTAGGAACTATAAATTAAGGAAGATGGGAAGATACATGAAAAGACTTAAGTAAATAAGAATGATAATAGATAATCTCAATATCATGGTCCTATACAAGACCACCTAAGAATGGATCATCTAAGGAATAACTATCATTGTAATCTAGGGTACAAAGATCAATGACACAAGTAGGGATAACCTTTTCATCTAAGGAAGTGTGGTGATTATAATGTCGAGTCTTGGTTAAGACTATAGGAATATCATCATAAGGAGGCTTACGAGAATGAGGCTGTAAGGAAGCAGGAAGTTGTAAGATGAGGTGAGGTGAGAGATTATAAGTTTTGATATTTAGTTTAATCTCATCATACTCATCATCATTAGAATCTAAGAGGATATGAGGAATGTTCCCAATGAGTTTAGGATGTCCATTGTAACCTCAGGTTGAATTAATGAGAAAATTAAGATGCTGAGACTCATAGAATGGAAGTTGGGCAAAGGTTCAATAGTAAGAATCTTGAAGATATCATGATCTTAGAATTGATCAAAATTCCAAGGGTATCACCCTGAATCTTATAAGTGGCTCCATTATGAGGTATTTTAATGCATTGACAGGCAGAAGAAGTAACAACTCTCATATGGTGAGTCCATGTCGTACCAAGAAAGATATTATAAGAAAGGGGAAAGTTAAAGATCATCACCTTTAAGCAAATGGTGATATGTGGGATGTTAATGGGAAGCCACACATACCCTAGAGGAGGTATTTTCCTTCTATCACATCCTTGGTAGGTGTTTTTTGTAGACTTGAGATTGCATTCTAATTATCCAAGGATTTTAATGAAGTTAAGAGAGGCAATGTAGGTGTTGGAACCCTTGTCAATCAATGAATGCTTAACTTGGCTATCACCTATTTGAACACTAATGAATAAATGAGGATCATCTGTATGAATCATAATCTCATTGAGAATCATTGAAGTTATAATAAATTTTAATGAAAGAGAAGTGTCCATAGTTTCGTCAACATTGATAGACATCTCTTCACATTGTTATAATATATTATCCTTGGATCTAGATAAGGTTATTTCCTATCCTTATAGGGGAGGATGAGGAAATTCATCTTGAATAATAGTTTCATAAGATATTTTTTATGACATGGAAAAGTCCTCATAAGCTCAAGGAATAGAATTTGGGATGGGAGTTTAGAGAGTTCCACAATGGGATCCCACTCATCATACCCCATAATAAGGTTGTTAGATATAGGTGCATAATGATTATGGAGGTATTCAGAAAGAGGAGCTGAAGTTAATTTGAATTTATTTTGGTAATAAGAAGGTTTAGAACAAGGTTATAAATCATGTTTTGATGATGAATTAGTTGGTTCAAGTTGATTTGGAGAATTGGTAGAAAGAGTGTTAGTAGAAATTTGATTATCATTAGTGTTGGAAGATGAAGGAAGAATGGTAGAAATAGAAAAAGAAGTGTTATCCAAGGGAGAATCAAAAATTGGATCAAAAAAATTAATAAGGTCATCTTTTCCCAACTCATTTAAATGGGTTGGAGAAGAATCTTGGATAACACAATATGTTCTAGATGAAGGAGGAGTGTAGATGGGTTGAGAATAGATAAAATAAACCACCCTTCACATATTAGTCATGTTAACCACATTCTCTTTAGAAGTTGGTTCAACAAGACTTTCTACATTATTGGTGGAAGGGGTGGCCTTGTCTTGATTGTCTTGAATAAGTTGATGATTAGGAAGAGGGTCTTTGTAGATAACCAAATGATCACTGGCTTGGTTCAAGGCTTGAGTTTTATCATGTGATTTATAATCTTTAAAAACAATTTCATAAGCTTGTTGACACTTTTGAATGATATAATATTAAACAAAATTAGGACCAAGAAGAAATTCCATAGCTAAATTATGAAGTTGTCTATAGGTATCATGATAATGAACCTAACTAGCTTGAAATAAACAAAACTTGTTATGATCATACCAAGATTTCATAAGATGGGTAGGGTCAATATATCATGGAAGAGGCCTAGGTAGATACTTAAGAAATTTAGTTAAATATAAATTTTTATGAACATTAATGTTTTTTGGTGAAGATAAGTGAGGATTGGTATATTATTGAGAAGGGGAAGTTGGTTTTGATGAAGGGGTAGGAATGATAACTTGAATATTGTGAATGGTATCATAATAATCTATAATACCATCATTAGTAACATTGTGATTAGTGTTCTTAAGTAAGAGATGAATACCCATAGAAGTTTGGGGTGGATTGAATTGATGCATAAGGAAATCTTGTCATTTAACTTGGTTAATAGCCTCCTCCAAGGTATATGGAGAGAGAGTGCGGACCTGACATTGAAGTTTAGGAAAAAGGGCATTGGTAAAGAGATGGAAAATATTGTCATCATCCATGTTATGTTCACATTTGTCTGACAATGTTTTCTACCTTTTAACAAAGGCTTGAGAAGTTTCCTTTTCAAGTTGTTTACAATTTATGAAGTGGGCTAAAGTGTTTTCAAGAAGATCACTAGTTTGTAATTATTGAACTAAAGCATTCACTAAATCATCCAAAATAGTAATGGAATGAGTTCTAAGTTGGTTGTACCAATCCAAGGCATCACTTGTGAGATTTTTGGCTAAGAGTTTGGTAGTGGCAAAGGTGTTCAATTTTACCCAATCCTTATAAATATTTCCAAATGTTTTAAGATGAAGGGTGGGATCAGTTGATCCTTTATAATAAATTGTAGGTGTGATGCCTCCTATATAAATTTTAATAATTTGAGTAGTGAGAGGTTAATTTTGGAGATGCTTAATGGTTTTGTTGACCAAAAGAGGTTGAGGAATGAGATTTCCTTGAGAATCTCAAAAAGGAGGAGGGAGAACATTATTGTTATGTGTGCCCTAAGATGTTGGTTGAGGATGAAATTGAAGATGAAGAAGTTGGTTTTGCATTCTCATAATTTGATTTGCGTTATGAACTTGAAAGGTATTCATTTGATTAAATGTTTGTAACAATAGTCGATGTGTTTGACTAGAATTTTTAGAAGCATTAGAGTTAGTTTTTGTATCTTAGGTTCTACTGTTGATGTCAATAGGAGCTTGAGAGGAATTATGAGAATGTGAGGCACTAGTGGAAAAATTATCTTGTGTAGCAAAAGATGGACTAGTGAATGGTTGAGAAGAAGAAACACTAGTAGCATGATTACCTTGGGTAGTAAATGATGCACTAGTGGAAGGATTAAGGATAGTGGATCTTATGAGAGGCCCATTAGATGTAGAACTTGCCATGTTAGTAGATATAATAGGCATGGAGGTGGAAAAATATAGAGAAGAAGAGGTCATGGTATGAGAAGGGGTCATAATCGAAGAAAGAGGTTGAGAATCAAAGAAAGTGGTACCCTCAAATCCAATTGAGAATGTAGGAGCAGGCAAATGAGGATCTTCAACTTAACCAATAATCATAAGATTGTAAATGATATAAGGATATTTTCCTTGATGTTGAGGAAATTTAGAGATAAAGAAGAGCATTTCAGAGGTATACTCTAATTTAGGTTGGTCTTCAAATGAGAAAAGAGGATTGCATTATGATGAGGTATTAAGAGAGGTCCCATAGTTCATTGTGTGAGTGGAAATATACCCTATGAGGATTGGTAAAATTCATCATGTACATTGATTGAAACTCAATATTGTCATAAATAATAAAGTCCATGATGAAGGGAAAGAAATAGGGTAGATAAATAAGCAAGGAAATAGGAAATGATAAAAATAGTATAGGGTCAACTAGATCAACCTAGCCCAAAAAAAAGGTCTATAAATAGTACAAGGTAGATTGGGTCAATCTAGTATAGTGAATAGAGATTGGAAAAAGAGGAAATAGGGTCTACAAACTGTATAGGGTCGACTGGGTTGATCCAGTATAGTGAATAAGGGATGGAAAAAGATAAAGGGTCAACTGAGCTGACCCAATACAATAGAGAAGGAAAATTAAGAAACTTATGATAGATTTTTGGACTAAAATAAGATATCTTTTGCAATAAATTTGAATAGAAATGATAGAAAGGAAAAAAAATGTCAATTAGATTAATGCTATCCAATCCAATTGAAGCACACCACACAAAACCTTACACCAACATTGGCTAATGCAAGTTTTTGTAATATAAAATATAATTGAGCAAAGAGTAAGTAATCAACTTGGAAATTGAAGAGCTAAATAATTGGTCAACTTGAATGTTAATTATAGTATTAAGATATGATTTTAAATGTGATGGGAAGTTGGTTTTAATCAAGGAACTAGAATGGAAATCTAAGGATGGTTTCAAGTATCTTGGGATGAAAGGGACTATAGTGGTAATGATACAGGCTTAGTATTGGAGCCACTTGACTAGAGTATCAAGTTAGCTTCCCCCTTGGTGATGAAATCCAAGTAGGTTGGCCTTAGGTAGACAAATGTTAAAATGCTTGTTTAGATTTTTTGATTTGGTAGTGTGTGCATAAAATAGAGAATAGTGAAGCTAAATAATTAATTTAAAATCACCTAATTAAGCTATGTGATCTATTCTAAGCATGCAAGCAATAAGAAAAGAAAGTGTGAATTAATTACTATCATATAAGGTTAATTCCAACTTTGAAACAAGGCACAATGTTGATATGGTCAAAATTTTATGCAAAAAAAATATAGAATAGGGTCGACAACGTTGAACCTATACTATGGAAGTAAGGTCTAAAAATGAATAGGGTTAGAAGAGTTGACCTAGTTATCTAGAAAACACACAAAACATAGAACTGGGTCGGCAAGGTTGATTTAGTTGACTGTGCAAGGGTAGTTTTGAAGACTACAAATTGTAAAAAGAAAGACTAAAAAGGAAGAGATAGAAAGATAGAAAGGAACCTTGGTGGGTTAGAGATGTAGAGAGTGAATATTTTTGTTCAATAACCTTGATATATTATTGAATATTTTTCTAACTGGGTCGACTAGGTTGATCAAGCTTTACAAAAACTTACTACTAAGTGCCTTAAAATATGCAGGGTTGATTGGGTTGATCTAGTATGTTAAACCTAATGTCTAAAAAAGTACAAGGTTGACTAGGTTAACCTAGTAGTTTGGCCTCAAAGTTTGAAGAGTTAAAAACTTATACTAGGTCAATAGGGTTGGTCCAATAGCCTATACCTAAAAACCTATACACATAAGTCAAAGTTGGGTTGATGCAGTCAACCCAATCTGGAAAATATATGATAAAAATAATGATGAAAAAGAATGAAATAAGTGAATAAATCCTACAAGGGTTAGTTCATGTCAGATTCACTAGAATGTATGAAATCAGAAATGCATCATGTCTATAAATCAATCCTAGATCGAAGAAGATAGAGCATACCTATACTTTTGGTTGGGAATACATTTGTTAATAAAGAGCATCACCAATATGGGGATCTTCTAGACCTGATTAGGGGATCACTTGTCATAATATACCATGCTAAGAAGGGTCCCAAATCCTACAATCTAACATAATCATGCAACAACCCTAAAAGAGTCATAGGTTTAATGTTCACTTTATTCTAATAAATAAGAAAGTAAATATAATTTAGTGCACACTAAAGCTTATGGCCAAAGTGGGGGTTAGAAACAAAACAATTACACTAAACATGCATAGAAGACATATACTCAGGTCAATGTATACATAATCCTAATGCATGGGAGAGAAGCACAACTGCATTATCTATCTACTCTTACAAAGGAAAAATAAATTTAGGAATACTTACCTTGAAGATGAACCCACCAAGCCTCAATTTCTCCCTTGACCAAGGTGCTTCGCAAGAGATTGTTGAGTATGTAAGGAATAACAAAGATAAATCAGCTCTAGGCTACACAACCTATCTATGTATCCAAAAAACTTCTCCACAAGATAAGATCCATATCTCCAAATAAAGTATGGAACCCTAAGCTTTATTCCTCAAGTAGAATGGTCATTAAGCATATGTTTTTTCACACTTATTCATGTTTGATTATCTTACAAATGGTTGTAAATGAAGTTGTATATATAGGTGTATCTTGACCTAAATCCTTTTGAATATGTTAGCTATAAAGGGCCGACCCAGTCAACCCTGTATGTTTTTGGGAGATAATTCACTAGGTCCTAAGCTAGGTTAGTCAAAGGTCTAACAAAGCTCCTAATGAAAAATCCCCCTAAATAGTACAAGGTTGAACCTATCAACATTTTATATTAATTAGAGGCTGAAAATTATATAGGGCTGACCCAGTTGACCTATTACAGTCAACTAACAAAAGGGGGTGAAGGCAAGAATAAGGAGGATAAAACATGACAAATGATTAGAATGGGTAAGACTGAGAATAATAAGCTTAGGGTAAATGGTTTTAAGGATATGAGTGTGTAGATGTCAAGTGGTAAAAGGGACAACAATCTTACGAAGCATGAATGGTCTGCCCACTCATTTTCCCAATGCACCCCTTAAGGCATGCACTTAGAGAGATTAAGACTCGATAGATTCCTACAAGATACAAAGTACTAGTAATCAATAAAAGTTCTAAAATATTATGTGTATATAGTATACATATAACTAAAATCCAATCAATCAATTACATTGAAATAGAGAAATATAAACCTATTTCAACATTCATTAAAGCATCTCATTTTATTTTCAAGAAGACTATTTAGTATGGTTAAAGTTTTAGATCTCAAAGAAACTTTATGTCTTAATTTATCCATCTCTTACTATAGGTAACTACAAGTACTTGTACCTCATAGATTAAGTACTTAAATGATATAAAGTTACTATACCATTGTCTCCTTAATATTTCATATCAATAACCCTCTATGATTATTATAATCCTTAGGAATTTCATGTTCACAACATACACATTTTAGATGATCCTTAAAGGATTTTGCAATATAAAACTCATTCATAATTATCACCATCTAAGTAACTAGAATCAAAAATACACTCTCCTATGTACATGTATATGCCAATGGATATACAAAGTGTTAATTTCTGATTAAGCTTCCCATTGTTAATTCACACATGCGTTTCATATTATAATGGCATATCCATACCAAATATTTTTCACCACATGTTACATATCATAAGTGATCTCAAGTACACCCTAAGGCCCATTACATGAAACCAGAAGGCTATGTATACCTATATAAACCTATCCTATTTAATCAAAACCTTGTTGATATCAATAATTTATAGTTATAAACATGATAAGAACACAACTATTATGGTTAATTCAATGGTAAAACCTATAACATTAGGTGATCTTATATTACTACCCTTCAGATAATCAGTCACCGAATACAACTCTTTGCCCATTTAGAGTGATTAACTAGTCTTAGTTTAATTTCTACTAAAAATGCTAACAAGTTTAATATAATCAGAGGATCTCCTACCACTTATACTATGTTCATTTACTACCTAAATACCATGACATTGGATAACAAAATCCTTGGTAAAAATTTGAATGAATAACTATTCAGTAACCAAATTACTCATTGATTAAATAAAATTCCAAACCAAAAATTATTATAATATTTATATTTTATAAATATTATTAAGGAAGCTCAATCCTCTTAAGGTACTAGATTCAACAACATTCTCAATAGTGTTATACTCCTATATAGTATTTATGCCTTTAATTAACTCTCATCAATATAAAAAAATAGCGATGCTTCAAGGTGCTATAATGATGCTCCAAAATAGCATAACCTAATGGCTGAGGTTTAAACTATAATGGCTCTATAGAAACATGACATATGTTAGTAAGTAAAAGTACTATGATGCCTTAATAGGACCACAATTAATCACTTGTTTAAAAAATTAATACTCAAAATCAGATATGCAGTGACTTATTTTACATTTGGGTAAAATAATATTCATGAAGACATATTTTAACTACAATCATATTGTGAATTTTAATCCCCAATGATTTCAGAATGATAACCTTCATGATTTTATTATATTTACTCCAATGATTTAAATTAAAATGCAGCTTATTATTATTGTAATGCTTTTGGATAAAATACATTGATTTTATCTTGTAATACAATTTATTATTACTATAATGGATTTGGATGAAATATAAAAACTTTGTAAGGGATGATTGAGACCTTATTATCACTCTTTTGCCTAGTTTATACTTTTTAAAATTTGTTGCATACTCATTGCATGCAAACCATGGGTCGTTGCATGCATTGGGTTTAGTATATAAATTACTGAGTATACAAAAATTAGATCATTGTACTTAAAATGTATACATGTTGTATGTAATAATAATAATATATATTCCCATATGAAATAACAATCCCATGCCACACCATTAGGTAGATGGCCATAAGAATAATTATATACACTTAACACAAAGTGACTTACTACAATTTCCTCAATGTTATGTTTAGAAAATTGCCCATACGGTAGGGAATTATAGTATATAAGTTAATAAATCATATAGATCGATATATTTATAAACTGGATATTGGGATCACTTCATAGGTTAAATCAAGTCTATAACATACTCAATCTACCTTTGATTCAAATATTATAGCATTGTTACTTATTATATGGTGACTAAAAGTTATATTATACAATGTTTTAACAAATAAGATCTGTTAATAATTGAATGAATCAAGTTATTGAGAGCATCGAGAGACTGAAACTATTAGTATATGCACAAAAATATTTTTCTTAGTATAAATATATTTCATGGGATATATTGAGAGAAGTAATCAGAGAATGAAAATGTGGCAATTTATTTATCAAGTTATTAAGATTTATGAGTTTATGTATATATAAGGATACACATTGGTGGTGAGTATTGAGAGAATGAAATTTTCATACCTCAATTTTAGCATAATACAACATAAACAAACATTAACTTGGACACTTAGAGAAGAGATTCAATTAAGCAATGACTGGTATATTTACTCTAGTTTTTAGCATAATTTTTTGTGGATATTTAAAGGTGGAATCCAAGGCAGAGAATGTGATGATTACTTAAATTTAACCATAACCTTCCTCAAACATTTAAGAAAATATTCACCTAGAATTTTTTCACACAAATATACTCTAAATTTTAAAAACATTGCCTACCCGACAATCTAAGTAGTTGATCTCCTTTTTTTTCTTCCTTTCTTTTCCTCAGTGTCTCATTAATCAATGCCCTTCTTCTTCTGTCCTCCTATCCAATTTTCCTTAAAACTCTTATATGATTACCCTCTCTTCATTAATTTTTCCTTTTTTAAAAAAATAGATGTAGCCCCTTTTGTTTTAAGGAATTTTTTCTAAGTTATTTTTTTAATATATTTGATTTTCAAAATTTAGTCTTTTACTTTCCTTTTTATTCTTCATTGTATTTTTATTTTATTTTAATAGATAATTATATTTTATTTTATTTTATCATTAAATACCAAAATTTCAAAATTTTATTAAATTAAATTAGCATCCACAATATTATAACAATTTAAATGATAATTTCCTTGATTATTAATAATGTAG
The DNA here is from genome assembly GCA_037957365.1 of Torreya grandis. Taxonomy (NCBI): domain Eukaryota; kingdom Viridiplantae; phylum Streptophyta; class Pinopsida; order Cupressales; family Taxaceae; genus Torreya; species Torreya grandis. Next base: position 2,667,632 of record JARHVA010002206.1, read on the forward strand.
ATTTTTAAATCTAGTTATTCTAATAATTTTCCTACAAACATTAATGACCAACATACTAATTACACTACATAATTCATTAAGCTATTTGTTTATACTATCAAACGTATAGAAACCAACTTTCCAAAGTAAGTAGAAATAAACACCATGTGCAAACCATTTTAATGCATTCTACCATGTGTTAACTACTGTGGTGTGTTAAAAGTTCTCACTAGATCTCTATTGACCTCTGAAATCTCTATTTATGTCACTCTCTCCAATGATGCTCTCCCTTCAATATGCTATGGGGGATGATTTCTCCTGCATCTACCTCATGATAAATAGTTATTTAAATCATATCACATGATAAATATATAGCATAAAATATAACTTAAACAACACATTAATATGTTTGAAATGCAAATGCATAGATTAACCAACTCATAGTAAATCAATCATGTATCATCACGTATCTAAGAAATATTATACTATCCCATAATAACATATATCTCAAGCTTAGTCATAAATATAACCAATATCAAATGTGTCCACTATATATATCTATGAATAGTCAATTATTTTGCTTAGTGAAGAGTCAAGATGTAACATCCTTCCCCCTTAAAGCTAGCCATCATCTCCAATGACTCTTATTCAAACACAAATTCTAAATTTAAAACATTAATTATAAAATTAAAAACATGATGTACAATATCAAATTAAGTAATAAATAGGAAATTACCTATAGAACTTATCGTAGTTCCTTCAAGTTGCTTTATTCTTAGAGTATTGGTCTCACAAGACCTTGCTATGTGACATCTCACTACTATGCAAACAATATTTTTGAATGTCACTTACTTTAAATGTTCTTGTCATGACCACCTTGGGGTCCATAACTAACAAGAGAAGCCTATATACAATAAGACTAACCACTTTTGTTACCTTGAAGGGTCCCACCTATCTCAATGAAAGTTCATCTAACTTTCTAAAATCACATGAGATCATCATAGAAGCCAAAATAGATGGCCAAGGAGAGTTCCACAAAATATTCCATCCCTCATCACATCTCTCTATCTTAGAGAGTGTTTTTTCCTCATTTTGGAGAAAATTAATTAAGGAACTTGACAAGAATAATGTGTATATATTAATACTATCACTCCTCTACATAACTCTTGATAAGTATAGCTTGTCAATAATGTCACTCCATGAAGTTCCTGACAAGTATGATGATGAATAGGAACTAGAAATATTACATTTTAAATGTATACAAAATTATGGAATAAACATTCCACTGTATACATGCATATGGTCATAAGATTGAATTTTACAAGTCCATCTATCAAATCCTAAATTTGATAAGTCCATCTATCAGATCCAACTCAATAATAACTAAGTTAATGTGAGGCTAAATAGGATACTTTCCTATTGCTTAGAACTCATGTTACTTATTCACCACTCCTCCCTTAGGTCTCCATGACCCATTGATCTTCAAAATTTTCACAAGGTTCAAGGAACCATAAATCCATACTAATAGATCATCAAAAGCAATACTGTATGCTAAATAAATTTAGATGTATCAAAATACATACAATAAAAATCATACAATTATTTTGCAATTGTATTAAGTTTCATCTATCCAAGTATAACTAGTATCATACTTCACAACTTAATCTATAGTATTTATATTCATAGATAAGAGGAAATAATGTTAAAATTAATATAAAATACAAAGTCCAAGGATCACACCATCCATTCAACCTTATATAGGAACAAGTGAGATAATATCTCCCTACTTGCTCAACTAGAACTTGATAATTTAAAATTTTATCTCAACCCCTATATATATAAGATTTTTCACACATCTAATACCATGCTCGCTTCCAGTAAAATGTACAAAAATAACTCTTCAAAACAACATGATCTATGCAAAAGAGAATAATATCAATCTAATCAAAGGTATATAATACCATAATAATTATAATCAGCTTATAAACCTTAATTTAGAAAATAACTCTTCAAAACAACATGATCTATGCAAAAGAGAATAATATCAATCTAATCAAAGGTATATAATACCATAATAATTGTAATAAACTTATAAACCTTAATTTAGGACCAATATAAATTCAAAGTTTGCCACTCCATATGGTCTAAAATCATAGTTAGATAAAGTAGAGAACTATCATGTCAGAAACTCTTACATACCCTCACAAGGTAAAAAGAAAACACTGTAACTCAATGTTACCAAAATACTATCTACTTACCAAATCTATAAGTATAGTATCATAATCTATTTCCATAACTGAGAGAGAAATATTTTAACCACAAAGATGTATCAATTCATTAATTCCTATAAATTCTCTCTTGAAAATAAGTATAAGACATTTATCCCATGAACTCCAAGGAATATGGTCAAACAACATTTAAAAAATAAGTTCTCATTTAAGAGAACACTAAATCAACATCATGCATTTATGAATACTCTCAGTAGTTCATAATGATGTCAAAGGAGAATGAGATAATAACAACTCGCCTATAAGATAACTAAGAGAGTTGACACTCCTTCCTAAACCACATAACATAAGAGTTCCAAACCATAAACAAATTCCTAACACAAAGGAATTCTCAATCAAGACATCAATACTCTACTACAAGAAAATTGCTACCACCCTAGGTGTTACTAACTAAAAATGGTCTTATAATATTTTTCATTCTTAGGATTAGTGAACATAAGACACAAACTAAAACACATATATTTAAGTGAAAATAATCCTATGTTTATAAAACACTCACAACACAAACCACAAATGGTGAAGGTGACTTGATTACTAAAAAGGATGTAATCATATTCGAGGTGTTCGATATAAGTCACCAAACCATGGTAGAAATCTCTTGTTCATAACTCATGAACTATGATATTTACTCACCTACCCGCCTTGTATATAACCATAACCATTGGGATACTCGATAAATCAATCCCCTATACAACTCAAAAGGGTACAAGTGATCATAAGGGTACACACTCAATGTTTCCCACACACATTACATGAATGTCTCAAAACTAAAAATTGGTGTAATAGGGTTATGTATTGAGGAAATATTAATCCAAAATATTAGTGTAATACTAACATTACTAGGTTCATTGAGCTGGAGTTTAGTTTGGAAAAAGTTTCCAAGTTGTAATGAAACCAATTGCACAGTGTAGAGCTTGTCGAGAGCTTTTTGATGCTTTTTGCGGTTTGCAAAATGGACACCATATGCAAAAGATATGGTCCACTGAAGTTCTAGTTCAACAGGCAAAAGTGTGGTGTTGCAAGATGACATGGCACAATGTGGACATGCCAAGTGGACCAATCAAAAGGTAACATGTGATAGTAAATGGGAATCCAAAAATTTGGGTGATGTTTGTCTTTGACAACGTGTATAGATAAATGCATTGTATTTAAATTTGCATCACAAAGTCTATAGAAAATCTCATTATATTTAAATTTGCAAAGTCCATAGAAAACCCCATTAATGTGGGATAATTATTTTAAAATGCTTTGTAATGCTGAGTCATTATCCACATGCCTCAAGATATATATGCCTGTCTATGATTAGTAGTTTTAAGCTAATCTCGAATACTGAGCTTTATTCCATGCTAAGAGATCGAGAGAAGAAGGCAGGGTGAAGCAAATACCACAGGGATCAATTTGTTATCATGCACCCACGTGGAGGAGCCACTTAACACCATTTCTAAGTTTGGAAATGTGAGAATAATGCTGATTGCCAAAAGCACTAAGTTGGTAACCAACCAACAAACCCATACTAAGTTTGGCATGGAGAGCCCACAAAAAGGGGTGTCAGCAGATTTAAAGGATGCCACCAACATATTAAAAGGACAGTAGGCCATTTAAACTTCCTAATGTGGGATTAAAATGGATAAGCTAAGCGCCCAAAAAGAATGGGATGAGACTTGAACCTGTGACCCACCCAATAAAAGTGATAAGCCTTGACCACTTGAGCTACAAGTTAGGAAACAATATAAAAGGCACGAACTTTTATTTGATTTAAAGCTTTGCAAGATTGCATTTTTTTTTATTAAGACGCTGAGAGCTAGTTTAAGCTTGGAGATGGCTTTAGCAAGCAGATTATGATCCAAATTCTAACCTTTATACACAGGGTAAGCCTTTTAGTTATGTTATGTAATTGAAGGATAATGTTTTTATTATTATTACTAGACCAATAGATTGAATTAAGGACCAAAGCACATTCAAAAGGGGTTGAAGACTGAGGAAGGATTCCATGTGACCGAGCTTTGAGTATATTAGTGAGGTGGAGTTCTTGGATAGAGATCAGACCTGAGGGAAGTTGTGTAGTGTTTTGAATAATTTGTAAGCCATTTGTTATGCAAATTTAATAGAAATGGTCCTCACTATTAGGTGGACCCAGAGACGTAGGCATTAAATGTTGAATTCTGTTATCAATTTTAGATGGTAATATTGTCTTATTTTCATGATTTTGATTCAATTTTTTGATTTTTAATTAATCAAGAATTACATGCAATTTTTAAAATTAGACAAATTACGACATTTGATTTAAATCAAAATCTAGTTTTATTGGTGAATGGAAGTTAATAGTCAATTGACGGTTCCAATCCAATTCAATAACTGAGAACACTTTTGCCAAACAATGTGCAAGTTCTTTTGATTATTTTGAGAATTTGTTCAGTTTGAGAAATTTAGAATTCATAGTTTTTAAAAATTCACTTTGAGTTTATCAGTAATGTTTACATATCATTCACATAAGTGAATATAAAGACACAAAAATACTAATGGACTCATTAGATCCTAAAGCTTGAGCCATAGCTCTCATACCACATGTAACAAGCCCATTAGGTCAGATATAGAAATATGTGAATTTTTTAAAATTAAACACATGTCAAAATAGATTATACCATAGGAATATATAGAGACCATAATAAATACTCAAGGTGATAATATCAATAAACACAATACATCACATATCACTGATTTCAAATATCATGAGAGTACACGTCAAATGAGAATATAGAAATTAATCTCATTAACTCAGCTACAACTAAAATAATCTACAACTAGTATTATCAAGTATAGTAACAAGTAATTACAATTCTTCATGACACTATTCAATGATAATTACAATACATTACATTACACATATAGATACATGGCTCTCCCAGAGCATAGTTCTCAAACTCAAGTATTTATGGCAATCTCAAGTATCATCTTGATAAGTAGTATTACTATGGGGAGGGAGAGCACCATCTGAGTGATTTTCCACACTAACCATGGACCAAAGATCCATCACATTAATCCCATTATTAAATGGCCTTCTCTTCATGGATGATCAGATAGTGATGATATGAGAATCTAGAGAGATAAGTAAGTACCCATGTGTTGTATGATTTCTAAACTAAACATGCATTGTATCATAGAAAAGTCATTCTATTAAAAGATATTGCATAAACATGTAAATCATACTCATGAAATTATAATGTATCACTAAACATATTTTGGCCCAAAGTTTTACAAATAATAAATAATAATAATTTATAGATCAATCAAATTCATACACACCACTTGATTGGACTACCTTCATCTATCATTGTGATACTAGTAAGCCAATGAAGTCCATCTCACTCCTTACTCTATATCAGAAATATAGATTGGTCAAATATAATTCAATCATAAAATTAATTTACATCCTAATATAAAACACACCATATAGCATGTTAAACATAACAGTAACCAAAGAATACATGTATTCTGTCAAACGTAAGAATGAATATTACATTAATTGTTATCCCGTACTATAAATAATGACTACAGTTTATACCATCTAGGTAAATATACATTTAAATGCATATTTTCACTACCACAATTAGTTTCCAAACATAATACACCCTATGATAACCCACATTACCATAGTCTAGTATTATAAGGCATAACTACTAGTTTTCCACAATCAATCATAATAAAGTAGTTATAACTACATGGAAAAACAAACTTATATTCAAGAAACTAGATATAATGAATTAAATCATAATTCCATAGAACACAATGATATACCATCATAACATTCATTAAAATCTCAAGGCTAAATGAATACATACATTTAAATAGTCAAATGTAGGTGTGAGTCTAAACATATCAATTATAGTATGTACCATCCAAGTACAACATACATTGTACCATAACATTCTATTATATCTCATATTATCATAGTTCAAAACTAAATTAAAAAACATAACCAACTTATGATTTAAAAAATCAATCAACCCACATACATAACAACAAATAAGCAAGTACAAGATTATAAAACCTAAATATACCCTATGTTTAAACTGCACACTAGCATTCCAAAGCAATGTAACATATAAGCATGCATCATGATACGCCATTATATAATATCTATAACCAATAATTTATACAGATTAACACTCTCATAACATGTATTGCACATAATTATTTAATACTATATACATATAACTAATAGACAATCAATCAATTGCAATAAGATAGAGAACTTATAAACCCGTTATAACATTCATTAAAACATCTCATTCCATTTTCAAGAAGACTATTTAGTATGGTTAAAGTTTTGGATCTCATAGAGTCTTTATGTCTTAATTTATCCATCTCTTTCTATAGGTAACCATGAGTACTCGTACCTCATAGATTCAGTACTCAAATTATATGCAATTACTATACAATTATTTCCTTAATATTTCCTATCAAGAATCCTCTATTATTGTTATAATCCTTAGGACTTTGCATGAATAACTATTCAATAACCAAATTACTTGTTGATTAAATAAAATTCCAAACCAAAACTTAATATAATATTTATATTTTATAAATATTGTTACAAAAACTTAATCCTCTTAAGGCACTAGATTCAATAATTCTATTAGTAGTGTTACACTCCTATATAGTATTTATGCCTTTAATTAACTCTCATCAATAAAGAAAAATAATGATGCTTCAAGGTACTATAACGACACTCCAAAAGAGCATAACCTACTGGTTGAGGTTTAGACTATAATGGATCTATAGAAACATGATATATGCTGGTAGGTAAAATTACTATGATGCCTTAATAGGACTACAATTAATCACTAATTAAAAAAAATAAATACCCAAAATCAGATATGTAGTGACTTCATTTACATCTGGGTAAAATAATATTTATGAATACATCTTTTAACTATAAGAATATTGTGAATGCTATTCCCCAGTGATTTCAAAATGATAACCTCAATGATTTTACTATATTTACTCTAGAAATTTAAATTAAAATGTAACTTATTATTAATGCAATACTTTTGGATAAAATAAAATTATTTTATATTATAATATAGTTTATTATTACTCCAACGGATTTAGATGAAATACAATGATTTTGTAAGGGATGGTTGACACCTTCTTATAATTCTTTCACCTAGTTATATACTTTTGTAGATTCGTTGTATACAAACCATGGGTCACTGCATGCATTAGGTTTAGTATATAAATCAATGAGTATATAAAAAACATATCATTGTACTCAAAATGTATACATGTTGTGTGTGTGTGTGTGTGTGTGTGTGTGTGTGTGTGTGTGTGTGTGTGTGTGTATTCCCATATGAAATAATAGTTCCATGCCACACCAGTAGGTAGATGGCCACAAGAATAATTATATACACTTAACACATAGTGACTTGCTATGATTTCCTCAATTTTATGTTCATAAAATTACCTGTACGATAAGGAATCATAATATACAAATTAATAAATCATATAGCTCATTATATGTATAAACTTGATATTAGGGTCCCTGCATAGGTTAAGTCGAGTCTATAGTATACTCAATCTACCTTTTATTCAAATACCATAGTGTTGTTAACTTAATTGATGATAACTAAAAGTTGTATATATGGCATTTTCAAAAATAAGATTTGTTAATAATTGAGTGAATAAAGTTATTGAGAGAATTGAGAGAATAAAACCATTAGTATATATACATAAATATTTCACTCAGTATAAATATATTTCATAGTATATATTGAGAGAACTAGTTATAGAATGAAAATGTGGTAATTTATTTAGTAAGTTATTAAGATTTTCCAATATATATATATATATATATATATATATAGAAGGATACGCACTAGTGGCAAGTATTGTGAGAATGAAATCATCATACCTCAATTTTAGCATAATACAACATAAGTAGACATTAAGTTGGACACTTAGAGAAGAGATTCAATTAAGCAAGGAGTTGTATATTTAATCTAGTTTTTAGAATAATACTCTATGGATATTTAAAGTTAGAATCCAAGGTAGAGAATGCAATGATTACTTCAATTTCACTATAATCTTGCTCAGACATTTAAAAAAAGATTCACCTAGAACTTTTTCACACAAATATAATCTAAATTTTGAAAACATTACCTACTTGGCAATCTAAGCAGTTGATCTCCTTTTTATGCTTCCTTTCTTTTCCTTAGTGTCTCATTAAGCAAAACCCTTCTTCTTCTACCCTCCTATCCAATTTCCTTAAAACTCTTATATGATTCCCCTCTTTTCATTAATTTTTCCTTTTTTTAAAAAAAATGTTGTAACCCCTTTTATTTTAAGGAATTCCTTTTTTTAGTTATTTTTTTAATATATTTGATTTTCTAAATTTAGTCTTTTAATTTCCTTTTTATTCTTAATTGTCTTTTTTTCTTTTGTTTTAATAACAAATTATTTTTTAATTTATTTTATCATTAAATACCAAAATTTCACAATTTTATTAAATTAAATTATCATCCACAATATTATAGAAATTTAAATGATAATTTCCTTAATTACTAATAATATGGATTTTTAAATCTAGTTATGCTAATAATATTTCTATAAGCATTAATGAACAATCTATTAATTACGCTACACATTTCATTAAGTTATTTATCTAGACTAGCAAACACATAAAAACTAACTTTCCAAATCAAGTAGAAATAAACACCATGTGCAAACCATTTTAATTCATTCTACCATGCACTAACTATTGTGGTGTGTGCAGGGTTCCCACCAAATCTTTTTTGTCCTCTGATGTCTCCATCTACGTCACCTTCTCTGATGATGTTCTCCCTCTAGTACGCTCTGAGGAATGAGTTCTCCTGCGTCCACCTCACAACATACAGGTAGTTAGATCATATCACATGATAAATATATAACATTAAAATATAATTAAAACAATACATTAATATTCTTGAAATCCAAACGCATACATTAACTAACTCACAATAAAGTAATCACATATCATCATGTATCTAAGTAATATTCTACTATCCCATAATAGCATATATCTCAAGTGTAGTCATAAATATAACCAATATAAAATATGTCTACTATATATATCCATGAATAGTCGATCAGTTTGCTTAGTAAGGAATTGGGATGTAATATCAATAAATAAAAATTATTAGAATTCAAATTATGTAAATTAGGGTGCTAACCATACAAATTTGAATCTAAAATATAGATATATTTTAAAACTTAATATTTTTAAAATTGAAAAAGACGTGAGTGAAGATATGCACTTAGATCATTTATTATTTATATTACTCACTAGATCTATCAAAGTCTTTAAAAATGTTTTTTATTAGCTCTATAACTAATGAAATTACGAAAAAAGACCTCAAAACATGCCCAAACACAACCAATGAAACTAAGATCTGTACAACAACTAGTACTATCCATTGTTTTCCACAACAACATAGTTGACCATTTGTGTCTATGCCACCTTATATTACTATAGCTTCACATGTACATAAATTACTTATATTTTATTTCTCTCTATAGTAAATTTTGATCCTTTTTTTCTTCTCCTTCCTTTGAAATAATCATTACACATTCGATAAAGGATAGAATTATAAAAATGATTAGATATATTGTATGGATAGCTCCAACCACTCCTCTATAATTTATTGAGAGTTTTTTACATACCAATACTATAAAGATATATTTAACTGCATGTAGTTGTCTCACCTAGGTGTGTGTCCACGCCATCATGATCATGTTTAGATTCCAAATCACTGTTTGGCATTTGACACATGACATTATGCAACTTTGACCTTGTGTTTATGTTCAAACTTTGATATAGGTATACTTATTTGATAGGTTTTTATATGTTTATGATCTTATGATAATGCCTCAAGATAATTCCAATGGATTTCCCAAGATTTTTAAGACTTACCAAGATGAGTGATAAATAGTAACAAAGTGACTTTAACCTTAGGATTGATTTGTATTTATATATGACTCTTTGATATTTTTCACTAGAATCAGCCCATTAAACATCTCTAGGCTGACCTAGTGGAGATGTTTTAATTTGAAACGTAGATGTTAAGTTTTCCTAAACACTATGAGTAGAGGTAGACACTCAAGTTAAATAAAAAGCATCTGATTATTTCTAGAACTATCCTAAGAGGTAAAATTAGTGATCTAGGATATGGGTATAGTATTTTTAAGATTATGGAGCAATATTTCATAGAATAGGGTGATCCTAAATATATATATTTTTAAATTGGGTTAGCTAAGGTAATACATGGGTGGATTGATAGAGGAAAATGTGAGTAAGATTCAAATACATATGCACAAGTCCATATATTTCAAAGTATGAAAATTTTAATGTTTCCAAGTGTCTAATACCAAATTTAGTTTAAAATTATTAACGATAGAAATTTAGTACTATAATTAATCTAACCTGATGTTGGTAGGTTTTCCCCAAGTGTCCCATTTTCTCCATCCAAAAATAGGAAAGGAAATATGTATGGATCAATATCCACTCATGATATATAATCTAAAATAATATAGATCATTTCATTATTGTAAATTGAAAATTTTAAAAATGAATACACATGAGGGTATTCAAACCATGTTTCCATTTATTGAACTCATTTAGAGAATGACATGGGGTGATTATGCCTCAAGTAGATGCAACTGATTAAATTATGTGTTGAGGAGTTTTAATGCCTCAATACCATTGGAAATGGGGTGTGAAAATATTAGCATTGTATAAACCTCAAATTCACCACTAAAAATATCATAAATCTTTTTTGAAATCTCTAAACAGGATTGTATGCAAAGGTGAATCCCTAAAATAGACTCGTATGTAAAGGTAAAACCCTAAAATAGGTTCATAGGTCAATTTGGAACCCCAAGATAGGTTTGTATACAAAATGAAACTCTGAATGAATCACTATAGACATACTTTAGATCCAAAGTACTTACATAGTACCATCACTCTCCATCAACCCTCAATATAGAAATAGGAAAAGTGTTTGCATTAAAAATATTCATGCCAAAAAAATTTATCTATTTATAACTTACAATGATATACAATTCCATGATAATTTTTCAATTTGCTTGATATGATAAATGTGATAAAATATTCTCAATCTAACCCAAATACTATGTCTTATAATGTCTTATATCTATCAATTATTCATCACAATCATGTAGAATGCCCCACATATGTTATGTAATCTATCCCATTTAAATCACATAATTTGATCTAAAGTATGAATTATTTGTTTGTCATGGCCTGAATCTGTAAAATAATCCCATTATATGCCTCCCTTTTGAGGTGAGGAATGAATCCTATGAATCACTCATCTCCAAATAAATAGTTATGTGCACCATATGTTATACACAAAAATTTAATCATATAAATTATGTATAAAAACATGATAATATTTTTCATCATAGAGATATTTTATTATTAAAACACATTAAACATGCAATCCAATGAAATGTTCATCCAAGTGTCATTTGAAGTAGATATATAAATTAGGCACATAGTAATAAGCATCATAATAGATGCATGATAGAATCCAAGGTATTGCGCATAATATAAGTGTGCATGATAGAAGTCATGACACCAAGCTAAAAAATAATCACCTATGTATCCACACACATATGCACACAATATCATGATCATGAAGTACACAAGCACTCAAAACATGAATTGACTCTAACCCAATATGTACATGGCATGGCCATGACCTAGACAAGAGGATCATATGACACAATTGGTGCATGCCATGACAAACACAATCAATGCACTCATAAAAAATGAAATATATTACACATCATTGATCACATAATGTAATAATAATCAACATCAAACATGCTCCAAGAGATCAATGTTGTTCCACATAATCAATTTATATCACTATCTAGTATATCAAATCATAATATTAATATAAAATAGCACCCTATAAAGTATACACAAGATAATGTCGTGTATCATTCTACCATGACCAATGGATCACTATATAAATTTATAAATTTATATGTGTATGAATATTCCCCAAGTGTAGACATTCCCCAAATGTAAAAAGGTAGCCTCTAGGTGTAAGGGATGGCATACATTCATGCATCCATATGTTACATGCAACATGTATGTCTTGCATCCCACTCATGCATACCATGAAAATCATGTGCATATAAACATGTATTTTTAGTTCACCATGTATATGATAAATAAAATCAATCAATCATAGATACTATAAAATCATGTCATGATTAGGTTCTTATTTTGAATTATTTGGTTTTTTTAAGAACATTTTTCAATCAAATAGGGCAAAAAGTTGTTGCATGTCTTTCTTTTTGAAATTACCACATTTTTAAATATGAAGGTGTGAGTAATTCCAAAATTACATATGATTTTATTTATGATTAATGAGGATAAAGTGAGGTAAAACACATTAATAAGGGGCATAACATTTTCCCATTTTTTAAAGTACTCAGTGGCAATAATTATAAAGGCATGACCATCTTGTGATTGAGCTAACTTTGTAATGAGATCTAATCCCCACATAGAGAATGTCCATAGAGATTCAAGGACAAAAATATCAACTAGAGGATAGTGAATAAGATCATTATGGAGTTATCAATGATTACACTTCTTTGTGAATGTATTGGTATATTTTTTTAGAGTAGGATAGTAGTATCCTATATATAGGCATTTGGAGACTATATCATGTTTGCTACGATGTCCCCTAAAAATGAACCCATGCACTTAATCAAGAAGATAAGGAACTTTTTTTTTTAGTAACACAATAGATAAGTGTACCTTATACATCAAGATAATAACTAATGTTATGTATAAAAAAAAAATTAAATTCTTAATTTTAGAGTCTGGTCTTTTCACAAGAATTAGCCTCGAGAGGATAAGTATGTTGTTTGATAAATTTGATGATGTTTTTATAGAAACAACTTTGTTGAGTGGTGATGTCTTAAATGTGGACAATAAGAGAATCATCCTTAGGCACCAATGTAGATGGAGACTTCCTCATGTGGAAAAGGAACTCTGAGTCATGTAGTATCTATTGAGGATGAAAAAGAGAGGTTGGGAAAAGAATTGGTTGTATTACTTTTATCTTGTGGAATTTATTCAATGGTGAAATACAAAAACACTTTAGAAAGAGTACAAGAAAGTTAATGATATGTAATAATGTTTTAAATTTTTCATTGATGAGTTCCACTTATTTGGTGACATATAAGTTTTGAATCACCTAGAACATATAAGTAGGGAATATCTAAATCTATCATTGTTTGCATCCCAATGATGAGATATTTGTATTCAAATTTATGTTATTAGTAGCATAAAAGTTTAATAAAACATTCTAGATGAATGATATTTATATAAGGATCTACCAAAACACATCCTTCCCAATTTACTTGAAATCACTTGGCTTTGTCAAAGTGAATTATCCAAGTATCCTAGTGTAGATCAATGGTAAATTTGGGTAATTATTCTAAATTAAACTTTGTAAATTATTTAGGATTATATACTACTATTTATATCTCTTCATGGCCTTGAGCCTCAATATTATCTATGAAATTGTATAATTTTTATTTAAGAGAGACAACTTGATTAATGTCTTTGATCAAGAGAACGCATTCATTGAGAAGAGTATATTAAAGGTGGAATTGAGATGGTATGGATGTGGTAATAAGTTGATTGGAAATCACTTGGAATTTTACTTATTTTTTTAGTGATGATACCAATGCCAAATTCCTTTAAGATTACCATCTAATTTCTAATTCAATTTCCAAGAAATAAATCCTTAGAAAAGAAATGGTTAAGGGGATTAAATTTTACTATGAAAGAAGTAGTCTAATAAATCATATAGTGCTAAAGATTTTAGGAGGAAAAGTAGAATTTTTGAGACATTATTTTTTCACTTTCATGTAGTGGGTGTCATTTTAGACATCCAATTCCTAACACCATTTTTATTAAAATTATCAATCCTACTCAAATTGTACTCAAATACCCAATTTAGGCCAAAATCCATAAAATGGTTCAAGGTTGTCGTATACAAGTGTCAATTAAGGCCAATGTATCCCTAAATGGGGTAATGCATTTTATGAGATACCTAACTTTGATTAGATCACTTTGAGTACATGTCACATACCATGGTTATTTTGTGTTGGTAACATCTTAAATGGGAGTACAGTTCAAACACATCTAACATTGCCTTCCAATTCTTCCTGAGTCAAATTACAATCCAGTAATATGACTTTCTAACCATTTTGATTAATTGAGGGCCAATTTCCAAAGAATTGCACAAATATTGATTAATCTTATTTAAGGGCTAATTAATTCAAATCAAGAGCTTAAGTGGATTTTCCATGGAGGTTATTGAATATTTATTTTTGGAAATTGATTCCTATTATCTGCATCACCTAATGACATCATTTTTTGGGAAGCCATCCCTAGGCCATAAATGCATAAAATATCTAAATTATGGCCTCCCATGCCTCTTTAATGCCTCCCATGCCTCATTAATTCCCCTTCTTCCCAAATCATGATGAGGATATTTAGGGATTTAATTACAAATATTATATTAATTCATGGCCATACATCTCAATCTTGATATGGATGATCATGGTTGATCCTGACCAATATTAAAAATCTATAAATAGAAGGCCTCACACTACCATTTTTAAGCTAAAAATTATGTAAACTTATAATGCTAAAATCTCTCCACAATTCCTTTGTGTTTTGATTATTGTGTTATTTGCATTTGGATTAGCTTCATTTATAGGCATATTAGATAGTTTATATCATGAGCCTAGGTTTCCCATAGAGTTATTGAGGCAATGGAGGATCAAAGAAGCCATTGTTGACAAATACTAGAGCTCTAGATCAAGGGGAAAACATGCTTGGAGCTATCTTTGAGTAATTGAGTCATTTAAGAAGGTAATGGTTGATTACTTTCTTTCATTTGTATCTTATTATCATTAACAACCCCCATATGAATCGTTTGGCTTGATTTGTTTAGTTCTTTATGCATTTCTCTTTATTTTATTGACTAATGCTTGACTAATCAAAAATCATAATTGAAATATCTAAGCTAATCATCGCTTGGGGGCAACTTTGTTTCCATTGTAGCAAATTTTCTTCTGATCATTTTCCTTATACCATGTCTTTACTATTGACCAAGTCTTGTTTTTATTCATCCTTCTTATCCCCATTTTGATCTTGGTTCTTCCTACACCTATTGTGAAAGGATTATAATCTATTTTCAATAGTTTTAGAATGTGTTGTTGAATGACAGCCTATGAGAGTAGTGTGACATTTGATGTGGTAAGTTATCTTTCATCTATCATCTTATTTGGTATCATTGATTATAATCACCTATGGGTTAATCAATATTGTCTTTGATACCCTTAATTATAATCACCTTTGGGTAAATCAGAGTTATGGAATTGTTTCCTATTTAAAACTGCCTATGGTAAATTAGGTACAACACCTTTATATCATGCATTGTCGCATCATCTAGTCATTACTATTATCATTTGCCTAGAAGTTTCCCTTTATTTGCAAACTTGTTGTGACCTAGTTGGTTTTTTATCACCTTTTGTGTAGGCAAAATTATGGTGACTTGAGGTCCTAATGGTATTATGTAGGTTATGCTCAATTCATGTTGAGGTCAACTCAGTCCCCCTTTTCCTCATGCTTTTACCATTTTGTAAGCATTTTATCCTAATAACTTTCTATTGTTTAAGTCAACTTGTCCCATGCACTTGCCATTTTGAAAGATCATTATCCCTGGTCCCACCATGCCATGCTCTTGTTGTTTTGAAAGTAAATTACATTCTGTTAGCTTGCCATTTCACAAGTCATCTTGTCTCAACAGCTTGACATTTTACAAGACCAATGTCATTTGTCAAGTCTTCCCTTTTCTTCTACAACATTAATCATAAGTTATGTTCATCACCTTTTTCTTTTATCCCACTTCCTAGGATAACTACAATTGGCCTAAAGTTTAAGTTGCAACATGTATCCATGGAACTATGTAGGCAATATCCACTTATCTTTTACATCTAGAGTCAGCTTGGCCAACCCCTTCATTTTCTTCTCTTCCCTAATTTCTTCTATTGTTTTTCCTCTTTAATTAGGGAACAAATTTTGTGTCCTTATTCTTTGTTACATTATAGTGGAAATTAACACCTCTAGGACATTTCCATGAACAATTATCTTAAACCACACTAACTTGGTTTTTGTTTATTTATGGTTTGAGGTTGGATTTGTTTATTGATTACTTTAGCATCAACATGGGTTCTCCAAGTATATTCTATGAAGATTTTGATGCCATTTATCATTACATTATTACCACCCAGCAAAGCCATTATATTGACATTTCACTTCCCACAAACATCGATTGGGATCGACAGAATCACACTTTATTAAATTGCATCGATGGAGACATACCATTTGTAGAATGTCAAGGGGACCAAGACTAAATTCATGTAGATGGATAACAATATCTTCTTGAAACCTTTTTGGAGGTGTAGGGGATGATCAAAGAACAAACTCAACATCTTTTAGTGAAACCTTTTTGAAGGTGCTAGAAGACAATCAAAGTCAAATGTTAACATCTCTTTGTGAAACCTTCTTGGAGGCACCATGGGATAATTATGACAAATTAATTTATGAAAACCTCATAGAGGAACCAATAGCTAAGCATAAAATTTCTTCACTTCTTGATGAATACATTATAAAAAAGCAAATCAAAATAGCTTCCAATCTATAGAATAATCAAATGGTAGCTACTCTCGAGATCAAACAACAAAAAAATCTGGTGGTCCTATTGAGAGCATATTCAAAGGTATTCATTCCTACCACACCTAAAATTATGTTGAATCTAGTATTAACAACATTATGTGTGATTGAAATTCTTGATCTACATTTATTTCCCATTCATTATACATTCCATTATCATCCACCTATTCATTACCCACTTATATCATTTATCTTAACATTATTCACCATCATTGGCATCACTTTCCTTTGTAGAGGCTAAAAGGATATCTTTATCTTGACATTTGAAGTAATTAAATTCAATGACCCAAGAATATCACAAACACATTATTAAGATTGAGATCGGTAACAAGTTCTTAACAAATCAACTGTATCGATGAGGTGTTGGATAGCAATTTTTATAACTGATCATTTATGTTGTCTCATATGTTGACTAGGATGTGCATCTCCACATCAGTTTGAGTAATATAACCCATTTTTAATTTACCATTGTCCATTACCATACCTTGTCTCTTGGGGGCAACCCCATAGATTATTTTATTCTAGGCATCTTATCCCATTATGTCCATTTTTTATATCATGCCCTTTTGAACTACATTGACTTTAGGTCCTTCAGGACTATGTAGGTAGCACTTAATTTCTATTGAGGTCAGCTTGGTCACCTTCATTATGCTCTCTCCATTTTGTGAGTAATTATTAAGTTTGAATTCTCTCACCATTTTGTGGGAAATTATTAATTTTGAATGTTCTCATCATTTTGTGAACAAACTAAGCTAATCGACACTTGGGGATAACCTTGTTTGCCCTTATAGACAATTATCTTCTGATAATTTTCATTATACCATTTCCTTGTTATTTGACTAAAGCCTATTCTTAACCATCCTATCTGATCCCTTTTTAATCTTGGTTACTTTGGTTCATCATGCACTTTTTGTAGGGGGATTTCAATCCAGTTTTATCAATTTTATAATGTTATGTTGAATGATAGTCTATAAAAGTAGTGTGACATTTTATTTGGCAAGATATATTTCATTAATTATCTTATCTGGTATCACTGATTATAACTACCTATGGGAAAATTAGTATTATTTTTGGTACCCCTAATTATAACCACCTTTGGGTAAATCAGCATTATGATGTTGTTTCCTAATTATAATCACCTATGGGAAAATTAGGAGGAATGTTTTTTTATCATGCATTGGTGTATCATCTAATCATTACTATTATCATTTATCTTATCATTTTACTTTATTTGCAAACTTGTTATGACCTAGTCAGTTTTTCATCACCTTTTGTGTGAGAAAAATTACTATGACTTGGGATTATTATGGGGTTATGTAGGTTTTGTTCAATTCATGTCGAGTTCAAGTCAGTCCCTGTGATCATACACTCTCACCATTTTTTCAAGAATTTTATGTTAGCATGCTCTCACCATTTCATGAGCATTCTTCTATGCTTTCATTGTCTTGCAAGTTGGACCATTTTGTGTCTCTTAATTCTCAATCAAGTTAAGATACTTCAAAAAGGCCAAAAACATTTATTTTTTTTATTTTTTTGTGTATTCTGTGTGGTCTTTTGAATTCTTATTTGGTCTTGTTTATTTGTTTTATTTTCCAAGTACATCTTGATGGTCCACATAGATCTTGCTTATTTATATCTCGATCTCATGTTATCAAGTTGTTCTTGTCTTATTTTTTAAATTTTCTTTTTCTTACTTACATCTTGATTTTTCATATCTTGATCTCAAGTTAGGTTCATTTATGTTTATCTTTTTCTTTCTTTATTTATTTTTTTTAAACATAAATAGTTGTAGCTTTGGTCTTGGTCATTTTTTACCATTATCCTTAGTTATAAATGTTCACATTTGAACTATATTCATGCATTTGAAATTCCATGCCATTCTAAGTTATTCATACTTATTATGCCTAATTTATTTTTCTATAGCAAGCACTTTGTGCTCTAGTGTCAAGGTCTTAAATGTCAATAAAGATTAGATGAACAATTCTCAAGATCACTATGCATAATCTAGGCTCATGATATGAAAATAGGCATTTAGGTAACATGTATTGTAGCATTTGACTCTATGCTCAGATGTGCATCTCTTTGCATACATCATGAGTCTAATTAGTCTCTCGTCAGTTTTCTTCATCACTCATCCCATTTCCTAGGTGAACTACATTGACTTGAGATCTATTTAGACTATGTAGGCAACACTCAATTTCTATTGAGGCTAACTTAGCCATCTTCATTCTTATTTTCATCTCTCTCATCACTTTATGCATCCTCATATGCATGGTTTTTGTGGCTCCAAAAACCATTCCAATATCGCATCTATGTTTGTGCCCACTCACTTTAACCTATGTTTTAGGTTATATCCTTAAGCTAATTACTTTCCAATTTACCCATGATGGGGCACAATATTTGAAACAAGTCACAAATCCAAATCAGCCCTATAGGGCAAGACTATTCTTTATTCTTTATCAATGATCAAAATTAAGCCTACTAGGGCACAACTATCTTATCACGACCAAATTTGCTCTATCGGGCACTTATTATTATCATCTTTATGGATACCACTTTTTCCCTTTTTTGGTAATTCCAATCTCTCCACATTGTTACCCATGATGGCAACCTTTAGATATGCAACTTGTCTTAGGATTGATCAATGTCGTAAGTGCGTAACTTGCACTCTCAAATTAGGTGTGTTTAAAGTGTGTCCCTTACATTTATAGATTTAATCCTTCCCATTCCCATCATATTTGGGGCTTATTATACCTCTAATTATATTTTTATCATTGATGAAATTAATGTGTATAAGCATTAGATCATTTAGATGTGATTTATTCCATGGGTTAATCACTTTCTCTCTCTTTTTACGAGTCCATCATTCTTTTTCATCCTAGTATGTCCTCTCAAGGGGAATCATGGGTCATTTCCAATTTATTATTGACAATTATTTTCTTAAAAAAGATGTTTTTTTTCATGAATGTCTCACTACACCTTCTCAAACAAGGTCAAAATGTAGACATCTAATTCCTAACACCATTTTTATTTAAATTGTTAATCTTACTCGATTTGCACTCAAATGCACATTTTAGGTCAAAATCCATAAAATGTACTAAATATTTTGAGCTTGTTGTTTACAAATGCCAATTTAGGCTAATGTATCCCAAAATATGAAAATGCATTTTATGAGATTCCTAAATTTCATCAGATCATTTTGAGTCAAAATGATGATTTCACATGTTTGTGCTCTAGATCACTCTTTTTTTCTAGTTCATTAGTACATGTGATTTACCTTTGTTATTTTATGTTGGTAACATCCTAAATGGGAAATGGTTCCAATGCATCTAACATCACCTTACAATTCTTTTCAAGTCAAATCACAAACCATTAATATGACTTTCTAACCATTTTGATTAATTGAGGGCCAATTTCCAAAGAATTGCACAAATATTGATTAATCTTATTTAAGGCTGATTAGTTCAACTCAAGAGCTTAAGTGGATTTTCTATGGAGGTTATTGAATATTTATTTTTGGAAATTGATTCCTATTAACTATATCACCTAATGACATCATTTTTGGGGAAGGCATCCTTAGGCCATAAATGCATAAAATATCTAAACTATGGCCTCCCATGCATCTTTAATGCCTCCCATGCCTCATTAATTCCCCTTATAATGATGAGGATATTTATGAATTTAATTAAAAATATTAGATTAATTCATGGCCATATATCTCAATCTTGAGATGGATGATCATGGTTGATCTTGACCAATCTCAAAAATCTATAAATAAAAGGCCTCACACTATCATTTTTAAGCTTAAATTGTGTAAACTTATAATTCTAAAATCTCTCCATAAGTCCTGTGTGTTTTGATTATTGTGTTGTTTGCATTTTAATTAGCTTTATTTAATAGGAAATTATATAGTTATTATCATTAGCCTAAGCTTTACAAAGTGTTCTTGAGACATTGGAGGAGTTTTTCCACCATTGTTGACAAAGACAAGAATGTTTGATCAAGGGGAGAGCATGCTTTTGAACCACTTTTAAGTAATGGAGTCATTTGAGAAGGTAATGGTTGATTCCTTTCTTTTATTTGTATCTTTTTATTATTAGAAAACCTTGAATGAATAGGTTGGATTTATTTGTTGAGTTCTTTATGCATTTTTTATTTATTGACTAATGCTTGAATAATAACCATCATAATCCAAATCTACATTTTGGCACACTTGGTGGGATGAGATACACCCCACATACCACAGAGATGAATATGCAACTCATAAATTACGAAATGGATGCTTGAATATATTCAAAATTGAATTTTTAGCTCTAATTTTTCCATATTTTTAATTTATAGATTTATATACTATAAAAGCCATAACCTGGACTGTAAAACCCATAGCCTAGACTCACTATAGGCTATTACTATGCTTGATAACCCATGGCTTGATACCTGGATAGGCTATTTTGTGGAGCTTCGTTTGGGGTCATATAAAATTCATTTTTGATGATTTTTTTTAAACCACGTATTTTCTCATAAATTTTTAAAATATGCTATCAGATTATCTTCAATTTGTATAGGTTTTTTACAAAATCTTGAAAATAGGAGTTTGAACCTTTTTAATGTTTCTAGTCATCATTGTTTGGTTTCATTGAATTGTGTTTTCTTTGTCTAATCATTGCCTTGAAAGTTTTGTTGATATTTTTGCTAACCAAGTTTAATATAAAACATTTGATTTCTTGAAGTTTTACCTTTAGGTTGATAGGTCATCCAAACCCAAGAACATACATTTCAAGTTTTCTTGTCTCATTTGAAAAAGAGCTTCAAGGTTAAACAACATGTTGACCATTTTCTTATAGGACCTATTTGAAAAGTGCTAAATTATGTTTAATTATATATTTTTAAACCTCTTTTAGGATGCTTAAAAATAATTAGGAACCTTTCATTTGGTACTTAAAGGAAAATTTAGGTTGTTTACTTGAATAGTTTTGTTATTGTTCTTTCAAAGTTTTACAACTTAAGGCCAAGGAGCCAAAGAACACCACCAAACATTTCAATTTAGTGATTTAAAACCAAAATAACTTCAAAGTTTTATTTTAAATAAGTAATTTATCATTATTTTCTTAGTTTAAATTTGTTTGAGAAAAAAAGAAGTTGTGTGTGTATCCTCTCCCCTCCTACCCTATAGGTAACTTGTGGGAACAAAAGTGTCATATTCATTGAAAATTGCCTTAATCCAAAGGCATAAAAGAGATGTTGTGAAGGCTCTCCCCAAGACCCACATGGATTGGGTGATCTAGAAACAACTATAAATCTCTTTTACTTAGTTTTTATTTCATTGCATCTTGGCTTGTGAGGGGAATTCATTACCTCCTATAAGTTCTATAGGGAAGATTTGACCCAGGGCTTCATCTCCTAGCATCATCTTCAACCCATCTCCATGGGGGGGGGATATAAATTAGGATCCCCTCATTGAGATGATGTTTTGAGAGGTTAAACCATATTAATTAATAGAGGTTAAGCCTAGGATGTTTGAGCATGTTGGACATCACACTACAATGAGCAAGTGATGGATGTAGTGGTTATAAAATGGGTAAAACCTTTTTACAATAAGACATATGGCATGGACCCAAATGATGTGATACTTCTCTTTTTTGTTGATGTGAAAGTTTGTAGACATGAGATCCATCTAGAAATGTTTGAAAACTTGCTAGTTTAGTTAACCCCACTTTGCCACACCTTATCAGTTTAGGGCTTAAGATGATTAATTAGTTAATTTGTTTGTCTTAGATTACTTGGTATTTTTTGGAGTCAAAAATTGTTTGTTAATAAAAGGTTACATAACCAAACACATTATCCACAAATTTATTGAACAAGGAGGCATTACGCTATCCAAGTGAAAATCAATCTTTTCCTTATTCAAAATTTGTCATCTTAAACATTTTGTGTTATATCATCTACTTGGTGAAGTCATGTTGCCCATTTGAGTCTAGACCAATTTCCATATTTTCTTAATTTCCTCACTTAAAATTTAAATTTATAATTAGAATTTTCTAATATTTAAAGGTTGATGTGTTAAATTGGGTTTACCATTTGAACTTGACTTGTTTTAACTTGGGTTCAATTTCTCATTTGAATTAAGGGCCATTTATAGATTCATTATCACATTATCATCTTTGGTGGACTCAAGTCATCTTGTGTATCGCTCATGATTTGAGTCTTAGAACATATTTTATACTACCCTTCCTATTACCATGTGGAACTATTGTGTAGTATGTTTGGTTCTAGCTTTATACTTAGGAATTCTTGCATATTTCCACATCATGAGTTTCTTGGTTTGCATTGTCTCCTTCCTAATCCAAAGGGATTTCTTATAGTTTTTTAGTATCAACTCATCGAAGTTGAACTAGATTTTATGGTATTGATGTATCTCAAAAGTCTATGTTTTATTTTACTAGTGATACTCTAGGTTTTTCAAGTTATCATACCCTCTTCCAATTTAAATGATTTCAACCCTACGCAAGGTTGAGTAATTTTGTGAACACATTCTTCAAATTATGTGTGGTTCTAAGCCACCCTCCTTTTATAGTCTCTTTAGTTCCTTAGTCATTTATTTATAAGAAATATCAAAATCCATACCTTGTTTAAACATTTAAAAAACATGATCCAAATCTAGTCAAACATGTAGAACAACCTTTCTAAACATGACACTAAGGTACACTCGTAATGGGGTCTCTTGTGGCCTTAGTTGTGAGGTAGATCATTGTTATAGCAGGCATAATTATTTCATCTCGTTTGAGGATGTCACCCTCTTTGAGCATATTTGATGAAAACCATTTCAATCCATGCCAATTGTTGTGCATCATCCTCATCCTTCCCCTTTCATTTTTGTATCATACTTGAAGGTTATTATTTTTAAATATACTCTTTCGATTTGTGAGCCATAATTGAAGGTTACCAATCTAGGTTATCCCCTTCAGCTTGTGTGAGTGATCTAGCTCCACAATGTGTGAATATTACCATTTTAGGCTATTCTCCTTTAGCTTGTGTGAGCAATCAAGCTCCACAAAATGTGAAGGTTACCATTTTAGGACCTCCTCCTTTGGTTTGCACAAGCAACCAAAATACACAACATCCTTTCTTTACCATTTTAGGCCCATTTCCAGTATTTATTGAGGTTATTATTGAAGAACCTACATTTGATGAATAAATTATTGTTGATCCCTTTTTTAATAGTCTAATGTTTGGACATCCCATTATTGAGCCAAAAATCATTGTTCTTGTTAAACCAAATGTTCCCCACTTTAGAAATTTTGTGCCAATCTTTGAGCCAAAACAAGAAACATTACCTCTTCAAGAACCATTTTATGAGGAATATAATGCATTCAAAGTTGATATTTTGTAACTAATTATGAACCACAACCCTAACGTTATTTTTGAAACACCCATTTGTGATGAGCCAACCTATGATGAATCATCCATTCATATGTTACCTATTTTTAAAGAGACTCATCTCCTTGATGAGCTAGTCTCTATAAAGTTTCCTCTTGATATTTTCCCACTCGTTGAGGAGTCTCCTTTTGACAAACAAGTTTATGTCGAATCATCCCTCAAGTGGTCCCCTCTTTTTGATGGGTTTCACTTAGATGACCTAGTCTATGTTGAACCCTTCTTAGATGAATCAATTTTTATAGAGCCCATTATGCCATCATAGGCCATTACTTATTCAATACCAAGCATTCAACATAACATCATTATAGAAGCAGCCACATCAAATGAAAAAACAACACTAAAGTTAGGTTTTATTTTTCAAATGACATCAGATTTAGCATTAAAAATAGAATTAACATTAGTTGTGACATCAGATTTAAAGTACTTTATATCAGAATTAGATTCAAAAATAGAATACATTATTGGTTGTTAAAATATTGGTTACAATTGCCTTACAAATAAATTTGAATATATTTGTGATCCTTATATGATTTTTTGAGGATGAATACTTCAGCATCAACATGGGTTCTCCTAACATCTTCTATGTAGATTCATTCATCATTCCATTATTCCCACCCAGCAAGCCATTATATTGACATTCCACCTCCCACAAATGTTGATTGGGACCGATAGAATCACACTTTGTTGAACTACATCCATGTTGACATACCATTTTTAAAATATCAAGGGGGTCAAAACCAAATTCATGTAGAAGAAGAAAAATATCCTACTAAAACCTTTTCAGATGCACTAGGGGATGGTCAAAAAACAAACTCGTCATCTTTTAGTGAAACCTTTTCAAAGGTACTAGAGCACAATCAAAGTTATATGTTAACATCTCTTCATGAAACCTTCTCAGAGGCACTATGGGATAATCAAGACAAATTCATCGATGAAAACCTCATCAAGGAAATAACAGCTAAGCACAAAAGTTCTTCACTACTTGATGAAGACATTATCAAAGAACAAACTAAAATAGATTCCAATCTTCAACATAATCAGATGGTAGCTACTCTCAAGATTGAACAATAGAAAAATTTAGTGGTCCTATCGAGAGCATCTTTAGAGGTCTTCAACCACACCACAACCAAAATTATGTTGAACCTAATATCAACAACATTATGTGTGACTAAAATTCTTGATGTTTATTTGTTACCCATTCATTATACATTTCATTATCATTCACTTATTCATTACGCATTTGTACCATTTATCCTATGGCTAACATTATTCATTATCATTTCTAGTAGCACTTTCCTTTGTAAGGGCTATAAGGATATCTTGTTTTGGCATTTGAAGGAGTCAAAGTCAATGACCTAAGAAGATCATGAACACATTATTAAGATCTAGAATGGCAACAAGTTCTAAACAAAGTAGCTTTATTGAAAGGGAATTGAGTAATAATTTTTATAACTGATCATTTCTATTATCTCACATGTTGATTAGGATGAGCATCTCCATGTCAATAAGAGATATAGAACCCATTTTTCATTTACCATTTTCCATTACCATGCCTTGTCTCTTGGGGGCAACCCTATAGACCATTTTCATTATAAGAATTTTATACCATTATATTCCATTTGTTTCATGTTACTTGAACTACACTGACTTGAGGTCATTAAAGACTATGTAGGCAATGATCAATTTCTATTGAGGTCAGCTTGATCACCTTCTTCATGCTCTTACCATTTTGAAAATATCTTGTCCCATATCTCATTATTTTGTGAGAAATCTAATCCAATCATTTCTTAAGGGTAACTTTATTTCCACTGTAGCCAATTTTATTTTAATCATTTTCCTTATACCATGTATTTACTATAGACCAAGGCTTACTTTTAGCCATCCTACTTATCCCCATTTTGATCTTAGATCCTTTGGTTCTTCCCGTACCTATTGTGAAAGGATTTTGATCTAGTTTCAACAATTTTAGAATGTCATCTTGAATGATAGTCTATGGGAGTAGTGTGACATTTTATCTATCACGTTATCTTTCATCTATCATCTTATCTAGTATCATTGATTATAACAGCCTATAAGCAAATCAATATTGTATATGATACCCTTGATTATAACCACCTTTGGGAAAATTAGAGTTATGAGTTATTTCATAATTATAACTACCTATGGTTAAATAAGGTACAATGCCTTTTTAGCATGCATTACTACATCATCTGGTCATTACTATTATCATTTGCCTAGTTGTTTACCTTTGTTTATGAACTTGTTGTCACCTAGTCAATTTTTCATCACCTTTTGTGTAGGTAGAATTATGGTGACTTGAGGTCATAATATGATTATATAGGTTGTGATCATTTCACATTGAGGTCAACTCAATCCCCCTTTTCATCATGATCTTGTCATTTTTCAAGCATTTTATCCTACTAATTTTCCATTGTGTGAGTTAGCTTCCCATGTACTTTTCATTTTGCAAGATCATTCTCCCTAGTCCCACCATGCCATGCTCTTTCCATTTTGCAATAAAATTAAGTTCTTGGGAGAACTACATTTAACCTAAAGTTCATGTTGAAACATGTATCCATGGAACTATGTAGATAGCATCCACTTGTCTTATACATCTAGAGTCAGCTCAGCCAACCCCTTCTTTTTCTTCTCTTCCCCTATTTCTTCTACCATTGGTCCTATTTAATTAGAGAATAACGTTTGTGTCCTTGTTCTTTGTTATGTTATAGTGGAAAGTAATGCCTCTACTCACATGCATGAACAATTGTCTTTAACTTGAACTAACTTGGTTTTTATTTGTGTGTGTTTATTTGAGTTTTATTGTGTTTTATTGGTGTTTTATTATGATCTCACACCTATGCACTTATTTCTTCTCCTTTTCTCTTTTTATTACTTCTTGTCTCACCTTGGTCTTTTGTTTCCCTGTATGTTTTTTCTCTTATCTTTTGTTTTCAAGAGCATCTTGATGATTCACATAGATCTTGATTATTTATATCTTGATCTCATGTTATTAAGTTGTTCTTGAACATTTTTGTTATTTTATTTTTGTTGGTGTTGTTTGATCTTTTGTTTTCCTATTTGGTCTTGCTTCTTTGTTTTCTTGATTTTTCATTTTAAACATTTTTGTTCCTACTTGAATCCTAATTGTTCATATCTTGATTTTAAGTTTGTTTTATTTATGTTTATCTTTTCTTTGTCTTTCTTTTTTGTTTAAACATAAATAATTGTAACTCTAGATTTGGTCATTATTTTACCATTATCCTTAGTTATAATTGTTCACATTTGAACCAACTCTATGTATTTTAAATGCAATGGCATTATAAGTTATTCATACTTATAATGCCTAATTTGTTTTGTTATAGAAAGCACTTTGTGATCTAGTTTCAAAGTCTTCACATCAACACAACTGTGATGAATAGCTCTCAAGAACACTATGAATTATCTAGGCTTATGATACAAAAATAGGCATCTAGGTACCATGAATTTTAACACTTTACTCAATGCTTATATGTGAATCTCTTTATATAAATCATGAGTCTAATCAAACTTTGGTCAGTTTTTATCATCCCTCATTCTATTATCTCCCATTTCTAGATGAACTACATTATCTTGAGGTCCATTTAGACTATGTAGGAAACACTTGGATACATGATGTATCTTGGGTTAGCTCAGCCATATTCATTCTTAATTTCATCACTTTGTGCATTCTTGTATGCCTAGTTTTTGTGATTTTTTCTAAGCCATTACATCTTTGCATCTATGTTTGTACTTTCTCACTTTAATTTATGTTTTAGGTTATATTCTTGAGCTAATTACTTGCCAATTTTCCCATGAAAGGGCATCCCATCTAAACCAAGTCACAAATATAAATCAGCCTTATGATGGAAAGACCAAAATTTATTATCAATGATTAAAATTAGCCCTATTAGGGAAAAACTATTTTATCATGATCAAATCTGGTCTACTGGGGTAGTTCTTATTATCATCTCTTTGGAGACCACATTCTCATTTTCCTCTAATTCCAATATCTCCACACTTTTTCCCATGATGGAAATTTTTTAGTGTGTAACTTGTCTTGAGATTGATCAATGCCATAATCGCACAACTTGCAGTCTCAAATTGAGTGCATTTAAAGTGTGTCCCTTGCATTTATGGATTGAATCCTTTCCATTCCCCCCATATTTGGGGCCCATTATACTTCTAATTATATTTTGATCATTTATGGTAACCATGTGTACAAGCATTAGCTCATCTGGATGTGATCTATTCCCTGGGTTAAGCTATCATTTTCCCTATCTTTTAGAGAGTCCATTCTTCTCTATCATCCTAGTATGTCCTCTTGAGGGGTAATCATGGGTCATTTATAATTTCTTATTGAAAATTATTTTATTTGAAAATATTTTGATTTACTTGAATGTCTCACTATGCCTTCTCAAATAGGGGCAAAATGTAGATATCTAATTCCTAACACCATTTATGTTAAAATTGTCAATCTTACTCGAATTGCACTCAAATGCCCAATTTAGGCCAAAATCCATAAAAATAACTAAATGGTTTGATATTTTCATATACAAGTGTTAATTTAGGCCAATGTATCCTAAATGATGCAACGCATTTAATGAGATACCTAGCTTTTATCAGATCATTTCAAGTCAAAATGATGATTTTGCCTGTTTGTGCTCTAGATCACTCTTTTCTTCTAATTCATTAGTACATGTCATGTACTATTGTTATTTTGTGTTGGAAACATCCTAAATGGGAATATGGTCTAGAAAATCTAACATTACCTTCCAATTCTTCTTGAGTCAAATTATGACTCAATAATATGACTTTCTAATCAATTTGATTAATTAAACGCCAATTTCCAAAGAATTACACAAATATTGATTAATCTTGTTTAAAGGCTAATTAATTAAAATCAAGATCATAAGTGGATTTTTCATGGAGGTATTGAATATTTATTTTTTAAAATTGATTCTTATTAATTGCATCACCTAATAGCATCATTTTTTGGGAAGGTATCCCTAGGCTATAAATGCATAACATATCTAAATTATTGTTTCCCATGCATCTTTAATGCCTCCCATGCGTCATTCATGCCCCTTCTTCCCAAATTATGATGAGGATATTTATGTATTTAATTATAAATATTAGATTAATTCATGGCCACACATCTCAATCTTGAGATGGATAGCCATGGTTGATCTTGACCAATCTCAAAAATCTATAAAGAGAAGGCCTCATAATACCATTTTTAAGCTAAAAATTATGTAAAATTATAATGCTAAAATCTCTCCACAAGTCATTTATGTTTTGATTATTGTGTTATTTGGATTTGGATTGGCTTCATTGATAAGCATATTAGATAGTTTATATCATGAACCTAGGTTTTTCATAGAGTTCTTGAGGCAATGGAAGAGTAAAGAAGCCATTTTTGACAAAGACTAGAGCTCTAGATCGAGGGGATAAAATGCTTGGAGCTACCTTTGACAAATGGAGTCATTTGAGAAGGTAACGGTTGATTTCTTTCTTTCATTTGTATCTTATTATCATTAGCAACCCCCACATGAATAGTTTGTCTTGATTTGTTTAGTTTTTTATGAATTTCTCTTTATTTTATTGACTAATGTTTGAATAATCAAATCTCATAATCCAACTCTACAATCATAACTATCAAATCATGAATAATATACTAAATGGCATATTCCTTATCAGACTCATCTCATTGTGCATGAATTTCCCCAATTTATATGGGTAAAGATGATGTATATTGGATCAGTGGGTGATTAATAAAATGGGTTTGTATAGTAGGAGGATTAAATAATTACGTATTCATGTTATCAAAGGCTTGATGACAAGAATCACTCAATTCTAATATTACATCTTTCTTGAGAACATAGTTTACTAAGTATCTATGGTAAGTTAACTCAAGAAAAAAATCACATATGTTATATCTAATTAAAAATTTAAATGTTTACTTTCAAAGTCTATTATTTTCATAAGAATCTACCTCAAGAGGATAAGTATGATGTTTGATAAAGTGGATGATGTATTTATTCCAAGAGATTTTTCAAGTGGAAATAACTTCAATGTGTAAAATAAGGAATTATCCTTAGGTAAAAATGTAGAGGGAGGCTTCCTCATGTAGATAAGGAACTTTAAGACATACAATACTTGTTTAGGATGAAAAAGAGAGGTTGAGAGAGAATTGGTTGTATAATTTTTATCTTATTAAATTTATTAAATGGTGAAAGACATAAACACTTTAGAAAGAGTAGAAGAAAGATAATATTCACTTTTGCATTGATAATACCAATTATTTGTAAAAATATAAGTTTTGAATCAAATAAATCATGTAAGTAGGGAATATCTAAATATATGGCTACTTGCAACCCAAGGATGAAAGCTAAATCTATGGCTACTTTCATCCCAAGGATGATAGATTCATAATCAACCATGTTATTAGTAACATATAAGTTTAATAATAAATATATAAAAATGAACTTTCTATAAGGTCAACCAAAACACATCCTTCCCTAGATCCTTGAAGGCACTTGGATCTATCAAAGTGGATTGTCGTAGTATCCTAATGCAAATCAATGGTAACTTTGGGTAGTTATTCTAAAGTAGAATTTGTAAATGATTTAGGATTAGAGATTATTATTTATTTCTCTTTGGTGTCTTGAGCCTTGATATTAGCTATGAAATTATGGAATTATTTTTTAAGAGATATAACTTGATCAATACATTTGATCAATATAATGTCTTCATCGGGAAGAGAATATTGAAGGTGTCATTGATATGATATGGGTGTGGCAACAAGTTGATTGTCAATAAATTGGATTTTTAACTATTTTTCAATGATGATCCAAATTCCAAATTACATTAAGAGTATCATCCACTTTCTTATTTGATATCCAAGAAATAAATCCTTAGAAAAGAAATGGTAAAGTGGATTAGAATTGACTATGACATAAGTAGTCTGATAAATCATATGGTTTTGAATATTTTTAGTGGTTAAGAAGATTTTTTAGACATTATTATTCCAATTTCATGTATTGGTTATCATAATATATCAAGGCATGACTAATATAATAAATGACATATTCCTTACTAGATTTATCTCATTGTGAAATCACTTACCTAGTTGAGATGGGGTTAGATTATGTATATAGGATGAGTGGATGATCATTAAAATGTGTTTGTAGAGTATGGGGATTAAATAATTATTTATTCATGTTATTAAAGGCTTGATGAAAATCATAACTCTATTCTAGTGCAACACCATTCTTGAGAAGAGATTTTACTGAGTCAATAGAGTTTATTGGCTATCTATGATAAGCTAACTCAAGAAACAAATTATATATTTCCCCATGTTTCCCAAGGTAAGTGTGGATATCAAGAATGGATAGAGGTATAGGAATATTAAGAATAACATTGATCTTTGAGGGATCTATTTCAATCCCTAATAGTGATACAATAATCCTAATAGATTTATATATGTGACACCAAAAAAGGAACTAATGGCAATTGATTTTTAATTTTTACTTAATAAGATGATAAAAAATGATGGTTAGGACATGAATATGGTTTTTAAAATTATTGTATTTAGGTATAAGTGCATATGAATAGGTTTCAAATATTTTTTAGATGAGATCATGGAAGATGTGGGTAATTTCACATTGATAATCTGCTTTGGCATTTTTAAGGCTTAAATTCATATTAGCATAGCAATATGTTCCTCATTTGGTAGTAAATATTGTTGTATGTTTATCCTTAGGGGTGATTTGAATATGATTATACCCCAAAAAAACATCCATGAGGAAAATCATCTCATACCTAGCTATAGAATCAACAATATCATCTATTGAAGGCTAAGTAAATTTGTCCTTATGACATTCTAAGTTGAGGTTATGAAATTCAATACAAATGTGAATAACCATAGTGACTTTATTTAAAATGGGTAC
Organism: Torreya grandis; assembly: GCA_037957365.1. Taxonomy (NCBI): domain Eukaryota; kingdom Viridiplantae; phylum Streptophyta; class Pinopsida; order Cupressales; family Taxaceae; genus Torreya; species Torreya grandis. Next base: position 2,700,133 of record JARHVA010002206.1, read on the forward strand.
TATGTTCGATACCCATTTTGAGTAATTTATGCATAACATGAACTTATCATCTAGGATCTTGATGACTTATTTATAACATAAGGTGGAAACCTTAGGAGGGAACTCCTGTTACTTTTAGTGTTTTGCATCTAGATATGTCACTATGATATGGATAATTGTGCTATTGTATATGTCAGTAATGTCTTCATATGACCATGAAAATACTTCATAATATTTTTTCCAAAAATAGGTTGTAATTATATTTCTCCTCTAGGCAAAGATATTTAGAGATAATCATATGTTTGGGATTTATAGCTATACCAATGTTAATTGCTTGAGTTTCTTAATAATCATTACATTTTAGTATTGAAAATGATATGGAGCATAAAAAATCTTGGAAATAGGTTCAGGCTTAGGGTTGAAACTAGAGACAAAATTAATAAGATGAAGATCCATTTTTCAAAAATGGTTAAGCTTATGATGTTGGTGTGAAATTTTATCCCCTCTAGCATGGATTAATTCTAAGATAGGTTCATAACTAGGAATAATAGGTAATGGTCCATAATATTTGGAATCTACATTAGTATAAAAAATATAATTACCTTTGTTGTCAGATTTAAATTAGATGTGTATTATAATATTGGTTTTAACATCTAAGGTAATTTATGTATCTTGAGGAGAATTGGATGATTTTTGGTTTTTTTTATTGGCATGGTTGATACAGTGTAGTACATGAGATCAAGGCTAAACTATCATCATGGTTTATATAATTATCTAATGAATTATTTATTTTAATTGTATCATGTTGACCAATATAGTTGGTAGAGACTAGGGTTGTTAATGGAATGATATCAACAATTTATAATGATTCGTTGGTGTAATTATGCATATAATATTTAACTACATTGAGCTAGATGGTACATTTATAATATTAGGGAATAGGTTAAACTATATTGGGTTGGTTGATATAGTTAGTAGTGTTGGAAATTTTATAATAGTATTGTCTCATTGATACTTTCAAGATTGTTGGGAAAGTTAAAAATGTGTTGATCAGCCCATGGAGTATTTTCTAATGGTGGGCTGATAGGAGGAACACAACCTTGAGGTTTTAATCCATTCTCATCATCACTATAATCAAAAGATATATAAAATAAATGAAAATCTCTATTAAAGTCATGTGTTTTAGCAAGAGTTTTTTGATAGTGATTTACATGCAAGTTATGTAATTGGGCTTCAGAAACTATGTAATCATAATCATATGATGGAGATATGATACATGCATGAGAAATTTGTTGAGAATTCTAATTAGAAGTATCATTTGTAGATACATCAATTTTACTAAATGTTTGAGGGGATAATGAGAGAGGCTATTTAAATAGTTTGTCCACACAAAGTAATTATATATAAACTCTTATTTTATATAAGAAGCTTTATGGGCATTACATGGAGGTGGACTTTCAATATCATCATCGATCAAGGTAATTTTACTATATTGGGGTAAAATATATGGAGGAATCTATTCTAGTATGTAAAGAGGTAATATTTTGGTATTGAAAATAGTTTGTATCTCATTAGGTTTTTTATCATCATAATTGGAAAAGGTGACTTACAGATCAAGATGCATGTTGACAAACTCAAGAATAGGAGGATAATCAATATATTAAATGGTTAGGATGTAATTTGGATTCTACTAAATTTATTATTTTGAGACTCAATGGGTTGGGATTGGTTTCATGTTTGTAACACTTTTCATTATGATCAAACTTAATAAATTGGATACTAGAAGATGTGATGGCTATCATGCAATAAGTCCAAGGATAACTTAAAATAATAATATATGATACTGTAAGATCTAAACCCATTAGTTTGGTGCATATTATTTTGGTCCTAATAGTGAGGGGGAACCAAATGCAACCAAGATGATTTTTATTTGGTTTTTTCAAAGCTACAACATGTAAGTCTTATTTGTTTGAGGTCATCTTTAGAATACCTAAGCTATTGGATTATCCAAATGGAATTAATGTTAATTATGGATCATTTACCCACCAAAACTTTCCTTATTAGATTAATTTAGATCAAAATCTTCATAAAGAGCTATGGGCCATCAGCTCAAAAGAGGATTTCATCACTAATCATGTATTTTTTTTTGGAAACTCTGTGGAAAGTTTCTTAGAGGAAGAAAGTTGAGAAAAAGTTTCAATAACATGAAATTTCATAGGCTCTAGACCTTTACAAGGTTGGGGAGGCGATTCAATTTATTTAGATGGGTATTATTCTATGCCCTAAAATTGTGGCATAAGAAATTTATGATGATATGGTGATATTCTCATGAATTCCATTAAATGAATCTTGTATGTCATGGAATTAATCATATCTAGTAAATTTCATTATGATTTAGGGTTAGATCCATAACTATTATTATCTTGATTGGTAACAATAATTTTAGAAGGTATGATAATATAAGGATTAAACATATTAGTTTGAGGATATGATAGTGGAGTAGGATTATCACTAGATGGTGGATCGGAAGAGGATGTAGCTATGGTAGTAGTATACTTAAAGAATTTATCTTAGGGAGAAGTCTTATTATGCTTAGTGATGATATTATCTTTGTGAGTGGGTTTACGATGGTAGTCAATCTTTTATGCATTCACAAATTGGGATTTAGTCTAATAGTGATCATAATTAACATCAATAGAGAAATAACATTTGTTTGAATGTTGTGTATTGGGATCAGATGATTGGGATTATAATATTGATTCTTATATGCTTTAAGGTATTCATCATGATGATATTTGGTGATGAGGTCATGATTAATTTTTTTTAAATGTATGTATTACTAGGTTTTGGATCACTAGACTTATGTCATAAGTGTGGCCAATATCTGTGTGTAACTAATAGAATTTATTAGGTTCATACCATGATTTGGGTGAAGAGAGTCTAGGACTAGATGTATGGATTGGATGAAGATAAAAAATCTTAATTTCCTACATATTGAAGGGAGGGCAAGATGAAATTTGATTAATTGATTTATATGCTCCTACTTTGGATTAGGGAGGATTATTTAGAGAAGGATTTGCATTGATTGCATTGGTTTAAGTTTGAAAATATTCTTTTTGGGTGATTTGAGATGGTTCAAATTGAGCCATAAGAAACATTATCTTCTAACTCAGTCAAAGGCCTCTTATCAAGTTTGAATAGATAATATCCTAATGTTATATTGAAGAGGATCCTTTATAGTGGCAATAAAGAGATTCAAAATATTATCAGCATTCATGTTATGGTTCAATTTATGTGCTAATGATTTCCATTATTTGATGAAATCATGGGTAGATTAATTATGATATTTTTTTAGCTAATGAATTTTTTAAGGCTATTTTTAGGAAGTTAATTATGTTGGAATACCTGAACTAAATCATTGAATAAGTCTTACATTTATGTAATGAAATGTTGAGTAAGTTTATTGTCCCATTCTAGCACATTCCCAAAAAAGGTTTTGGCTAGAAGTTTGGTAGTAGAATAGTTGTTGGTTTGAACCCATTCATTATAGAGATTGCCAAAGGGTTTTAGGTGCAAAACGAGATCAATATTACCATAATATGTGATAGTTGGGTGAATTATTCCAATAGCTATAGACACAATGAAGGATTATGAAATAACATTTTGAATATTTTTAAGCATCTTCTTGTGAATTTGTGGTTGAGTAATAATGTTTTCATTGGCATTTCTAAGAGTATGATGGATGTAATGTTGTTTTTTTAATTCATGATGACTTTAGGAGGTTGATTAACCATTTTCAAAATGTTTTTTTTTCTTTATAGCATTTGATTGCTACTATAAGATTTCATAAGTGTCATTTGTAGAATTATTTGTCCAATTATTTGTAATGAATCTAGAGGAGGGTTGGAATTTGGATTTTGATTAGAGTTGACTAGAGGAGGGTTAGAAGTTGATGGAGGATTCCTAATGTTAGATTTGGGAGGAATAATCCCAATGTTAGTGTTGGTTTCCAAATATCTTTAGCATGGATGAGGAAATATTGTTGAGAATTACATTATTGTTAGGAGTATAAATGGTGTTATGATCAAGACTATTAATAAGTCAGGTGGGATATTTTGGAAATAAAATTTTATTGATTTTAGCCATGTTACATTTGATATATCTTGGATGATGTTGAGATAAATTAAACCATGATGGATTCTTATCAAGGTTGGATAAGGTGAGGATAAAAGAGTGACCCGTATATAATATGTATGGGTTGAGGCTTACAAGAAAGATTATTATTGGTGACATAATGGTGAAGAGGAAAGATAATATAATGTAGAAGAAGACTGGTTATATCAAATAGATGGTATTATAGAGGTTGGTATGGTTGTTATTGAATTTTACCAACAAAATGTATTGGGTTGGCTAATACAATTAGTTACTAAGTCTATAAAATAAACTATATATAGTTAGCTAATATGATGTGGTTAGTGAGACTGAGAGAATATACTGTATCGACCCAGCCAATATAGTTTGGTAAAAATTTGGTGCTATTGGAAGATAAGAAAAATAACTATATCATGCTACTTAATATAGTAGGAAATAACCTAGGCTACACTAACATGTATTTGGACAAAGATTTAAAACTGTATAGGGATTTTTTTGTAGTTATAAAGACACACATAACTATGCCATGCTAGTCAATGTAATTTTCACACACATGATGATATTGGGTTGGTCAATATTGTCTTGAAAGTAATATATTTGATAATATAACTAAGTATTAATAAAATTAAATTAGGGAGGTATTACTAAGCAAGGTGTGTTTGACTTGTAGGCTCTCAGATAAAAAAATCCCAAGCTTAAGTAGTGAATAAAACCCAAAGGACATTAACTACAAAGGATTCCACCATACCATGGCTGAGATATCATATTTATTAGGTACATTGATAATAACTTCCTAAGGATAACCACTTATTGATGCAATACATTATAAAATGGATGGAAAACTTCATAAATTATGAAAAATAAAACCCTAGGTGTTTTCAATATATTATGAGGTAGGTGGAAAATAAATATCTATATAATGGATTAAGTATTGGGTGAGCACCCCTCATGCCATAGCTTTGGTAAAATTGATGACCACTTGGTCCAAAATGATAGATCCTATGAGTTTTACAACTATCAGGACATAGTTATATGAAAACCAAATAAAAATAAAAATATATATGATTTAGATCAAAATATATATACACATCATGAAATAAAATGAATAAACACACATAATGGTATCAAGATGGCTGGTATAGTTTTTTATCAAACACAAAACTATATTGCATTGGATGATCGAGTTGGGAAAAGACAAAGAGTTTTGTCAAGCTAGTTGATAGTATCACTAAGACTCATTAATGGTATCAAGATAGATTATACAATCGGACTATAATATAAATTATGGTTTTGATGATGTCAAGAAGAAGCTAAAAGGATAAACATGAAGTTGATCCTTAACCAAAGGTGGAACAAGATTGATGTCATGTTCACCATAATGTATGTATGGGCTAGGATGACCTATAAATATCCTTTTTCTCTCAATAAACAAGGACTCAAATAAGGTCAATAAAATAGAGATTGTGTATACTTGGATGAGTAGGTAATTACCTATGATATAAATATACATAATAGAGGGTAGCCTATAACTCAAATGTCAAGAGGAAAGGGTTACAAATCCTAAGACTATTACATAGGGATATATCTCTAACTAGACCTCAACAAAGGTAAATGATTGTAACTATGATTTTAAATATTTAATTAAAGTAAATTATCTAGTAATGGGGTATAATTAATGTAAATAATGGTAGTTGGTTGTAAATAAAATAAGGTGAAATGGTCAACCAAATGGGGGTCTATACAACCTATGGTGATAACTAGAAATCTTAAAAAACCCTATCTCTATATCAAATTATTATGTATTAGGAAGACCCTAAGAAAGGATACACACATACATCCTCAAAATAATAAGTAAAATATAATTTACTAAGTAAATTAAATAGTATAGGTATATAAATACTTACCTTAGACTAGACCTATTGACAATTTAATTTTCCCCTTTAGCTCAAATGGATATTTTCAAGAAATGTTGTAGATTAAATACCTTAAATAGTTGGATGGAGTCCATGATATCCATATTTAATAACTTTGAATGACATTGAGCTTCAATGAAACCATAATATAATACTTCTAAGATAAGGTTCATAAATAGTAACTCTCCCAAATACATCCTTAAGGAAGAAATATGAGTGCAAGCAGAGAGTATGGATGTGATATATATTACTAGGAATGAAATATTAACCCTATATGTATGGTTAAAATAGCCAAAACCAACCCTGAACTCTAGGTCGATGATATTAACTAGGCCAAAAAAGTTGGAATATGTTGGCTAGCATATTATGGTATTAGTCGGGCTGATATAGTACAAATGTCAAAATAAATTCTCAAACTTGTATCGAGCTAGCTGATAAGGTATAGAGAATACTTAAGAATGTAAAAAAACTATATGGGTCATGTAGATACCATAGGATATAATGAAACTATAAAGTCTAGATGGAAAGTAGATGGAGAGGAAAGAGGAATAGGGACTTGGAGGATGTTATACTAATCATAATGATTGTGTGATAAAATATTATGAAAACATATCTCATATATCACTAAGATAAAATCCCACCCCATTCTCGATGAATGGGTTAATGCGTGCACTTAGGTAGATTGATGCACTGACAAGCCCCTAAAAGATAAAGCATTTGTAAAGTGATAAAGTGAAAAATATTAGGTGTATACACCTAGGTTTTATACTAGATTTTATTAATAAGAGAGATTACATTCATCCACATAGATGGAAAAACAATACATAATTTTTTAGATACTCCTAACTTACACCATATCAAATAAGGTGATGTTGAATCTGACCTTGGAGGGACCTAAAGGGGATGTGATAAAATAGGGATACATGATATTAGATATATTAAATTATCTAAATATTATGAGTAAGTGATACAATGACAATTAGACTTGGAACTTTGTCAGTAGTATGGAATTTTTAATGAGAAACATCTAAGAAAGAGTGCAATACTTTATCTACAAGGAATATAACTATATTTGGGATGCAAAGTGACACTCTAAACCATTTCTTTGTATTTATAGCATATTATTAGTTATGGTTGGGAGTGAAATAAGATTACATTTATGGGAGTAAAATTTGTAGGTATAAAAATAATGGAAGTAAATCCAAGATGATTTTGAAATAGATAAAAGAATAAGAAAAGGAGTTAAGGGGCTAAGATATTAGATAAAGGATGGGTTGGAGGCAATAGGTTATGGTTAATTAAGATAGTAAGTAACCAAAGGACTAGGATTTTATAAAATTGAGGGTAGTATGGAAATAAGGGGATAATGTTAGATAATACAAACTGTAGTAAGGAGATAAATTGTCTAACTAGTTGTATGAGATATTTTATGGGCTTGTTAAAATTCTCAAAATGTCATTAACATGATTCTAAATGTAATGTTACCCATGATTAGCACAGTATGTTTTCTATAATGGCATGCAAGATGGTAGGATAAGTATATGAGAATAAATCATGCAAATAGTTATGAGTTAAAAATAATCTACATGCATAATTATATTTTACTATAAGACTTAATAAATATGTACCTTAATCATGGTACTTATTCATAAATTCAACCTTATCTAGCTATAATAATATGTCATATATAATTTTCTCTTATTATTATTTTCACATTGCCAATGGCTAAAAAAATAACAAGGATAATAATTCTTGTTGATTATGAGATTAGTAGGAAGTTTGGGCATTGTTAGACATCCCAAAGTATGAAATGGATAAGTTTTCTTAGTATGTTGGAGATGTTTCTTGTAGGTTCAACATTCATGGATATAATAGGTGGTTAAGTGGTGTAACAAGTAACAATTACTTGTTCAGTAAGTTGAAGACACATAATTTTGGTACAAAATCCTTTTCCATAGTGTATTTCCCATGTTTGTAATGTTTCCCATATTTTTGTATACTTACATGCCTCTAGGTTTCTCATGTCCTAAAATACCCCTCATTTAATCCTTAATCCTTACATATGCATCTCAAACTTCACTAAATATATTATTTATAATTGTTAGGATTAATTTCAAATTCCCTTATGCTACTACTCAAACCTCGAAGTATATTTTTTCATAGGATGGGTTCATCAATCCCATTGATCTTATCCTTCATTATATAATGGGTCCATTTTCATTTTTTTGAACTCCATGTGTCTTGAATTTTGCATCTTATTATTTCCTAAGTTAGCCTAGGTGTGAATTTTTTGTACTGAGGACTTTTAATGCCTCAACCACCATTGGAGAAAGTGTTAGAGCATTTAATGCCTAAGTGTGATTATTTTACCCTTATATTATATTAATAATTTATTAAATAATAATAATAATAATATATTATTTATTAACTCAAAGTAGAAACCTTGTGTGAATAAATAATAATATTTTATTTATTTAATAAATTATTGATGTTTTATTAAATGCCTTTTGGGTTGGTTGGACCTATTATTCACAATGGTCACCTCCCTTCAAATTTCATTATAAAAAGGGTTTACCCATATTGATTAATTATTTAAATTCAATCAAGGTTTTTTTAAGGTTATTTTGGAAGAGAGGAAGTGATAAGAGAAGTTACGTGTTGGGGTGATTTGGTTTCTAATTAATGAATATCACATTGGTGGTTTTTTTTACCTCTTTGAGGTTTTCCCATGGTAATTCCTATATAGTATCAATTGACTTATGCTTTGCTTATTTAATTCTATAACTAGATCTGAATATTACATTATATGAATCTTATCATGGCATTAGAGCTTGAGATGCAGAGTTGAATTGCCAAGCCCTGAAATGTTTCATTGATCTATGATGGATTCAAACACACACACACACACACACACACACACACACACACACACACACACACACACACACATATATTCAAGCTTGTACAGCACCGGGATACTATAGAGGTAGATTATTTTTTGGATGACTTGTGGGAGGCTTGGTTCAATAACTTAGAGCATTGAATCTTCATACAGATTAGTTTTAAGCCACTTTAAATCAACCAAGATTAAATTTTTGAAGATTTTTAGTAGCTTGGCATAATTGTAAAGACTTGTATAGCACATGAAGGAATAAAAATCAGATTTAATTTGTTTTAATATTTCTTCAATAGATTTGTTGCTCTATGAGATCATCTAATCCATAGCATCTCTAACATCAAGAGGTAAAAAATTAGAAGTTTGGCAAAGTTTCATGTTGTTTGGATGCTTTTAAAAATCCCTATGCTATCCATAACATCTACAGTACACCATTATCTTCTAGGAATCTTTCAAACTGTACCAAATTCTGAGGCAAAAATGAGATTTTGAGAGTCTGGATGTTTTTGGCATGCAAAAACTAGAAGGCTTGCAAAGTTTCAAGGTCTCTCATGGCTTAAATTGATAAATATAATTCCCATGCTATTGTTACTATGCCATTCCTTCCTTAGAGTGTACCAAAGGTTGGTAATGAATTTTATTTATTTATTTAATAAATAATTATTCTATTAAAATCTTAATTTTCACCTAGTCCTATGGCCCCCACCCTTTTCTAAAGCCTTTTACCAAAAGTTAAAAAAAGGGTAAAATGATTCAATTTTTAATTTACATGATGTATATATATACTTATTTATATTTTTTTATTTATGAAAAATCAAATAAAAATGTATAAATCTTAAATAATGCATGTCAACTCTTAAGTAAACTCTTAGGTGGGTTGGTAGTTTTTTTGGCTAAACACTTACAAAGAGTAGGTCCCAAGTTCAAAAAATCCTAAATTTGATCTTTGTTTACTTGTTCAAATATTTTTTCAAAATTTAATTTAAATTGAATTCTATTTTTTGGTTTACGTGTCAATTTTTCACATATTTAAAACCTTAGTTGATCTATCAAACTTGTTTCAGCTTTTGACCTAGTGAATGTTTTGATGATCATAGTCATGTAACCAATCGATCCTTAGATTTTGGCACCTTTTGGATGCATTTACATGGTCCATTTTATTTTTTAAAACTCTCTATTATTAATTTTACAAATTTTTAAATAATAGTGTCTAGGTGGTCATTTTGAGTGTGACTCTTTTGACACCTAGTTTAATGCAATTTCATTTAAATTTTTTACATTATTTTACATCTAATTAGATCCCTAATTCAGTTTTCACTTATGATTTGATTTATTTTGAAAAAATAGTTCAAAAATTCATTTAAAAAAGGTTAATTTGTTATTATTTTTAATGTCTTTTTTGTGACACTTGTAACACTCTATTTTGTCACAATCTTTCACAAATGTATTACTTTGTATAGCATTAAATTGAACAATAATTATGTGTTTACACTTTAAAATTTGCTATACTATTAAATTAAGTTAAAATTCATAATTAAATGTTTCTTTTTAAGCATTTGTTTAGTATCTTGTTTAAAAGGAAGCTATGGCTTCACCTTATTTTTCCTTAGATAAATCTCAAAAGCTTAATGGAAATAACTATAATATATGTATAATTCATGTTAAAGCTGAATTTATGACCTGCAAGTTGTGGAATTTTATCATTGGGATTGATAAATCCCCTTTGAATGGCATGTGATCATTGATCTTACCAATACATTTCAACAAAAATCGCAAGAAGCTTTGTGCATTATCTTGTAGAGTGATAAGGATGAATTATTTATTCACATTGGTAATCATCAGTCTCCTATAAATGCTTATAAACTCCTTGAATCCATGCATGAGGACACTCATCTCTCGATGATTATTAAGTTAATCCTTGAATTGCTAACTATACCTATGAAAGGTGATGAGAAAGTTGTGAATTTTATTTCTAAAATTTAAAATAGTAAAGATCAATTAGATAGATGTAATTATAATTTGATTCATGATCAATTACTTTATTTTATCATTCAGTTAAATATTCATGAAAATTTTAAAAATTTCATTTCAATTTTGAATTCTAAGTATCAAACTAAGCAAGATATCCCTGACCTTTCCACCTTGTCTTCTCTCCTAATTAAAGAAGAGCAAGTTATGACAAATTTTGATTCTAAAATAATGTTAATTAGGCACTTCTCACATTAAATAATGTTTTTGATAATACTAAAAATTATAAATATAACTTCAATTATGCTAAAGGTAAATACATGAATAATAAATCTGGTAATAAGAATCATAAACCTAAGTTTAATGGAAATAAAAAATTATGTGGTAAATTTGGTAATAGGAGGGAAACCTATTATAAAAATAAGGATATAAATAATAATAAAACTTCTAAAAATAAAAAAGGAAAGAAATTTAATCAAAATAAATAGAAAAATCAAAACCTTAATCAGAATAACACTCGGGATTCAAATATTATTGCTTTATATGTTGTTTTACTTTAAATGAAAATGAGTGGATCTTAGATAGAAGTGCATCATAGCCTATGACATGCTTATATGATATTTTTTGTGATTCTAGAGATATCTCTAAAATAATTTACTTAGGAGATAATTCTTTTTTAGAAGCAACTAAATAGAGAAAAATAATTTTTTTAAATGTTACTATAAATGATGTTTTCTATGTAATTAAGCTTAAAAAGAATTTTTTATCTTGTTCTTAAATTAAAAATGATAATTTAATTGTAACATTACTTAAATATAGATGGTACATTATAAATCAATCTGGTTCCTTGATTGTTGAAGGTGTTCAAAAGAATGAATTATATATTTTTTCTCCTTCTATATGTTTACTTTCATCACATAATAAGAATGAATCTAAATTATGGAATGAAATATTAGGACAAGTTAATTTTATAAGTTTGCATGATATGTCTATAAATAATATTTTTTTTAGACTTCCTTCTATCCCCTCTCACCATGAAACTTGTGAGGGTTATTTACATGGTAAGCAACATACTAACACCTTTCACAAAAAACATGATGTAATTTTTCACATCCTTTAGAATTGATTCATAGTGATATTATAGGACCTATTGAAGTTTTATCTCTTAATGGTTATTTGTATTATATTATTTTTATTGATTATTATTATACTAGAATTATCTAATCTTTTTTTATTAAAAAGAAATCTAATGTGTTGTCTAAATTCAAGGAATTCAAAGCTAGTGTTGAAAATACATCTATTTTTTTCTATTAAGAGATTAAGAACTAATAATGGTGGTGGATATGTTAGTAAATAATTTGATTATTTTTTCATTAGTTATAGTATTCAAAAGGAATTAACAACTCCCTATTTCTTATAGTGCACTTCATCTGAGATAAAGTCCTCAATGGTGATATTAATTTGCAATTTTGTTAATTTTATGCAATGTTGGGCCTCTCAGAGTTTCTATTAAGGGGAAGTGTGCATGAATAATAGCCATATGTTACTTATTATTATCTATAATTCTTCTCATCATAAAGCATTGTAAACATCATGTGGAAGTTATGTGATTTAGGTAAACTTCATGTGGAAGTTTTACCTTTTTACCCCAATACATTAAAATCATAATTTGTAATCTAGATCCTTATGTTACAAAAAAATCCACATATAATTAGTGATTATTCATGAGGAACAACGAGATGTAATCTCACAATCATGCTATCCCACACTTACTTTTGAGTAGTTTACAGATTATAATTCCTTTTGTTTCAAAAGGTGACTTTTGGCATGATGAAGGTTTTTAAATCTTTCAATTTTGGACATAGTATAATTCTTTTATGGTTACAATGGTTTTTATCCCCACTTAGCATTTAGGGGGAGTTTTATATCATTTAATTCCTAAGTGGTGATTATTTAAGTGGTAATTATTTAGTTTGAATCTTATAAGAAAGATAAGTGTGAAAAGTTTAATATTGTAGAAACCTCAACTGCACCCCTATAAATATCATGATTCTATTTTGAAATCCTGAAATAGGTTTGTATGAAAAGGTGTATCCATAAAATAGAGTTATATACAAAGATGGAACCCCAAAACAATTTCATATGTCAATTTATAACCCCGAGATAGGTTTATATGCAAATTGAAAATCTAAATGAATCATTTTAGACATATTTTAGATCCAAAGTGCTTACATAGTACCATCACTCTCCATCAATCCTCATCATATAAAATATAGAAAGTGTTTGCATTAAGAAATTTCATGCCAAAAAAACTATCTATATGTACGTAAAAATAATATAAAATTCCATGATATTTTTCAATCTACTTGATCTAATAATTGTGATAAGAGATTATCAATTTTACCCATATATTATGTCTTATAATGTCACATAATCTATCAATTTCTCCTCACAATCATGTAGAATTCCCCACATATATTTTGTCATATGTCTCATTTCAATCACATAATTTGATCAAAAGTGTGAACTATTTGTGTGTCATTGATTGAATCTCTAAAATAAATCCACCATATGCCTCCCTTTTGAGGTGAGGGATGAGTCATATGAATCACTCATCTCCAAAAAAATATTTATATGGACCATGCATTATATATATATATATATATATATATATATATATATATATATATATATATATATATATATATATAAAATTAGTAAATTATATATAAAAACATGATAATATATGTCATCATATAAACATTTAATTATTAAAACCAATATTAAACATATAATCCAAGGGAATGTTCATTCAAGTGTCATTTGAAGTAGATATATAAATTAGGCAGACAGTAATAAGCATCATAGTAGATGCATGATAGAAGTCATGTAATTTCAAATAATATAAGTGTGCTTGATAGAATTCATGACACCAACCTAAAAAATAATCATATATGTATCGACACACATATTCATGTAATATCATGATCATGAAGCACACAAGAACTCAAGACATGACTTGACTCTAACCCAACATAGACATGACATGGCCATGACTTGGACAAGAGGATAATATGACACAATTGGAGCATGACATGACAAACACAGTCAATGCACTTATAAAACACACAATATACTAACATTAATGATCACACAATTTAATAATCATCAACATCAAGCATGGACCAGGAAAGTAATGATAGTCCACATAATCAATTAATATCATCATCTAGTATAGAAAAGCACAATATCCTATGCAAATAACACCATATAAATTATACACAAGATAATTTCATGTATCATTATACTATGATCAATGGATCACTATATAAACATACAACTTTATATGTGTATGAATATTCCCAAGGTGTAGACATTCCCCTAATGGAGAAAGGTACCCTCTAGCTATAAGGAATGGCATGCATTTATACATCTATATATTACATGTAACATGTATGTCTTGCATCCCACTCATGTAGACCATGAAAATCATGTGCATATAAAAATGGATTTTTAATTCACCATATATATAGTAAATAAAATTAATCAATCATATATACTATCAAATCATGTCATGCATAGGTCCTTGTTTTGAATTACTTGGTTTTTTTTTTGAATTTTTGAATTTTTAACACACATTTTTTCAATCAAGTGAGGAAAAATTAAAGTCTTAAATAAATATAAGAATAATAAGGAATTTTAACTCTAAATAGCATACGTAAACACATAATATTCACCAAATGAAATAGTAAATAAGTCTTGAGGAAGTGAAGGAAATCAATATGCCCCAACTTTATATGTGAACTGAAAAAAAATGTCTCAAAAGGCATGTGGAGATAGGAAAGTGCATAAAAAAATGGAAAAGATTGGTATATGTGCACATGTCATAATATTGTGCCATAGAATGTATGTGATCATGAATCTCAATTTAGGCCTTAACAATATCAAGCATAGGTTGTCAATATGGAGAGGTAAGCAAGTAGTGTGCCACATTGAGTGGAACATTACTTAATAAATATACCCTAATATCAAACTATTTTAAAGGATGTGTCATCATAGGATAATTATCATGAATTTACAAATCAGTATAAACATTCAAACTCCAAGGTCTAGTAAAAACATCATAACCCAAGTAGAATCAAAGGTTATAAGAATGGTCAAATAAAAAATCATATGTACACATGTATGTCAAAATATAATAATAGAGAAAAAAATGATTTGAGTATAGACAAGGTGATAAAAAAATAAATCAATAATAATCTATGTACCATATATTATGGTTGATCCAACCAATGATCCATCAATGTCATATTTATCATCTAGCCAACCATAGATATAAAATATGTATCTTCACTTTTTACTTTATACTTAATTTTAATATCTCTAGCTCATGAGTAAGTAAATTATATATGTATATATAAACTCAAACATGTTTAACATAAGTATCTGATGAGAATACAATAAAAGTGTGCCTTGAAGTTTAGCATTGATTATATATATATATATATATATATATATATATATATATATATATATATATATATATATATATAATCAATGCTAAACTTTAAGGCACACTTTTATTGTATTCTCATCAGATACTTATGTTAAACATGTTTGATTATATATATATATATATATATAATCAAACATGTTTAACATAAGTATCTGATGAGAATACAATAAAAGTGTGCCTTAAAGTTTAGCATTGAAGTTAAGATCAATGCTAAACTTCAAGGCACACTTTTATTGTATTCTCATCAGATACTTATGTTAAACGTGTTTGAGTTTATATATATATATATATATATATATATATATATATATATATATATATATATATATATATATATATATATAAACTCAAACACGTTTAACATAAGTATCTGATGAGAATACAATAAAAGTGTGCCTTGAAGTTTAGCATTGATTATATATATATATATATATATATATATATATATATATATATATATATATATATATATATATATATATATATATATATATATATAAAATCAATGCTAAACTTCAAGGCACACTTTTATTGTATTCTCATCAGATACTTATGTTAAACATGTTTGATTATATATATATATATATATATATATATATATATATATATATATGCTAAACTTCAAGGCACACTTTCATTGTATTCTCATTAGATACTTATGTTAAACATGTTTGAGTTAATGCATGTAGTGGTACTTGACCCATGATAATTGGTGAAGATTTATACATGTTCCTCCAATTTATAAGGTATTATTTATCTACATTAGGGTATGTATAATTGATCACACTGTATTTTATAATTAACTTAGTATGTTTCCTTTTCTCTTCAATATATTTCTTATCATTAATATCATGTTTTAGATTAGATAGTTTTGTAGATGCAATTGTGTCATCTATGAGATGACCTTTTGCATAATGTTCTATATATGAAGTGGAAGATGTGGTTGCCGATTTTAAAACCATGTTTATTAAATGAGTGTTCTTAGGTACATAATTATTATTAACTTCCTTCATATATGGAAATTTTCTTAGGAAAATTATATTTATGTAAGTTTGGTTTTAGTAATTAGACCTTAGGATAGGGAACCATAATTTTAGTGAGTTGTTCAATATTGTAAAGTGTGCTTGAATCCAATTTTGGTTTAATATATGTGTCTAATGTAAGGTTGAAAATATAAATAAATCATGTATTTTATGTTTCAAACACTTATCAGTGTGGTGTGAGTCATTAATCATAAATGTATTTTCTTTCTTAGCATATGTTTGAGATGAAATTATTTGGGACACATAGGTTTTGAATGGGGAGTTAGAGATGCAAATTATGGTAGTGTTCTCAAAAAATTTAGTATATGTAAGCTTATCTTCAAGTGTTTGGATCTTTAGAGATAAGGTTTGGACTTGTTTGTTTAACTTATTTATGGAATGCATTATAGTAAGCATATGATGTGTAATAATGGTGACACTTTTAATATATTCATTAAATGGTTGAGTATTTTCATGTATGGATGCATTAGGTACACTAAAAATCATGGGTTGGGAAGATTTAGATTTATAATCATGAAACCTAAATTGTAGATATGATATTCATGTAAACTTATACAAGCGTATACACCCTACCTCTTAGTATTGTGATAATATTAACCTTATCATCTAATATAAGTCTAAGGATAATAATGTGGCATGGATGGTGGATATCACTACATTGAGGTATAGGAGTGAAAATGAAAGAGTCATACATGTCATTTCTCATCAAGTAGTATCCTGAAACATCGCAAATTAAATATGCATACCATATGTGTTAGTAAGGAGAGCTAAAAAATTATCATTATTAATATCATCCTTAGTTCAATTGTAGATAAATTTGACCCATTGCATTTAATTAATTAGAAACACATTAAATATTTTAATAAGTAAAAATTCAATCATGACAATCATAACTTGAATCACAAAAAAATATTAACATTTATTATAGATACACTATGGTTTTGCTAATGTGAGTAAGTAGAAATCAAAAATCAGATATGAACTTAAAACCCTAATAAGAATGAAATATAAAATTATAAGAAAGTATGAATCCCTAAGGTAGAAGATACCAAGGGTTTGTTTCACTCAATTAAATGTTCAGGAAATAACACATGTATAGAAATGATATGATATATACTAACACATACAAAAGCTAGTGAACATGTGAAATGCTAAATATTTTTATATTTTTTCTTTATTTGAATGTTTTTTTATTTTTTTATATGTTTGGAAAGATATTAGTATCTGATAATCCCATATAATTTATTCTCATAGAGTGATCTATACTCTACATATGGCATAGTAAATTGGTCATGTTGTTAAGGATCATGTATATGTAGAAAATATGGAACTAGAATATCTGTAAAACTTTGTGTGTGACTAATAGGACTTTGTGGTCATGAGGTATTAATATAAGGTGTAGTGGTTCATGGAAACCATTGTTTAATGCTTTTTATTTATTTGGTGTAATATTAGGTCTTTGTACCCATTCTGAAACATGGTGCTTTGATTTCAATAACTAGCTAGGTTATGGAGGTGTAAATGAGAATCTTGAAGAGTTCATTATAGATATCTTATCCAATGGCCTCTCAAGTATTGTCACTTAAGAATGGGTATTACCTTTTGATTAACCTTTAATGCATTATTAACCTTAGTAGGTTGTATAATTAACTGTCATGAAATAAATTTTGCTTGTTTCAAAGGATATTCATATTGAATCCCTAAAACTATAATTAACTTATTGGCATGAATATATTTAAGACACCCATGTACTATGGAAGGTATTGTAATAATATTATGAATCTAAGGTCATCCTAATAAAATATCAAATACTATCATAGTGGTATAAATAAATAATTTGTGGTCACATATGCTGGAATAACTTGTAAAGGTAAATCAATCTCACCAAAAACCTATTGTCTTTCCATCAAATTATTTTATCATTTTAGTCAAAGGAAATAAATCATCCCTTGTATATCCCAAATGTGTGAGTAATTTCAATGTTCATGTGTTCTCACTATAACCATTATCAACCATAACACTATGTATAATTTGATGATAATTATGTACCCTAATAAAAAATAATGAAGATGTGATACATTATCCACAATCTCATTATCATTGAATGAAATATAAGGCCCCTAAATAATAGGATGCATCAAACATATAAGTGTACCAATAATTCCATCTAATGGGTACCTATAATTTGGTGTAAGATGATGTGCATGGTATGCCATTTGAACTTATATTATTTCCCTAAAATGATCCTATAATGGACTGTTGAATATCTTTTGATTTTAATGATCATTGGGTTTTTATCTAAAATCCATTGGAGAATCCTGAGAATTAAGTAGATAACTATCAATAAAATATTGTATCTTGTGACTCAATTCAAGACATATGTTCATAGAATGTCCTACACATTGGTGATAGTTAAAATAAGCATTTACATCATATTCTTTTAGTAGAGGTCGACTCGTATCAACCACCATAGTATGAGGAAGAGAGATAATATGACACTCCACAAGCTTCAAAATTAGTGAAGCTATAGACTCAAGTAATAATGTTAATTTCCTCTTAAGTGAATTGGAAAAGATAATTTGATTAAGTTATCATGACATTGTATTAATTGTGGTGTTTGCTTCCTTTTTAACCTCAGTAGGTTTGAACTTATATCTTGGTTTGTTATGTAAATTTGTATTAGATATAGTCAATGTGTTTGATATGTAAGCTTGCTCAATGAAATAAGTTTCATTTCTCTAACTCAAAAAATATGACATAAGTCATCAAAAAATTAAACTTATTAAATACAACAGACTCATGTAAGGGAGAATGTAATTTTTTTAAAAATATATCTTGAATCTCTTTATCTACCATTGGATTTGTCATTTTGGCTAACATTGTATTATACCTCAATACATATTCATTAGTGAATATGACATATTTTATGTAATGTTGATTGAAAATTGTGTAAAGAATTGATCCTCCAAGGGCTTGAAAGTTCTTACATATTGTATTGGTAAATCATATAACCATCTCAAATTATAGTCCTTTAGACTTATTGGAAATAATTTGTTTAAGAGTTTATCATTTGAAGCATAATCAATGCATGTTGAATATAAATATCAAAGATGTTGTTTATGATTACCCTTTCCATCATAAAGTGTGAACTTGGGTGCAAAAGAACCAAATTTCAAAAGGTGCAAATATATATCAAGTGTTATATGATCTTATGAAAAATATATTTTGAATCAATAACATGAGTTTGTTTCATGTCATTTTTCTCAATGTTGGTAACTTTAGCTTCCAAAGCTTTCATAACTCGTAAAAGAGTGTGCATAGTATACCCATTGAGATTTTGAGTTAAAATTTGAGAATCCACCAAAGGGGATAAAAACACCACTTGAGGTGATGTAAGTATTGAAACCAGTAACTAAGTTGAAGTATTGATTATTAACATGGAGGATATAACAATAGTTTTACTATCTAAGGGTTCCACATTATTAAATGTAGATGTACTCACTTTAGCATGGTAATTGATTTATTATTGTGTAAAATGTAAGAATAAATGGATTAATTATTGATTTTTATTTAAATGGTGAATTAAGGTTTCTTAGTATTCCATTTATAAATGAAATTTTTTAACATGTTCCATATTTTATAAATGCAAACAAAGATGCCACAAGTAATGAAAAAAATCATAGTTACAAATGGCTCAAATTAAAAACCCTAATTGGCTAAAAATCTTAGAGAAAACTAGTAGTTTCATGAGAATAAAATTAAACCAAGTTATAAGGTAAAAGCTCCTAATCCTAAAAATGAAACAACCACCATGATTAACATAGTTGCACAACAACATAATCATATTTTTTATCTAATTCACCAAGGAGATAGTTTGCATGTTTACCTAAGGCTCCTACTTCATTACTCTTATGGTTGTTAGAGTGTCATCGTCTATTTATCCCCTCCTCCTATAAAGGCTGATATAAATAGACCTCTACCTAAAGGATATGATGCAAATGCTTATTATCACTATCACCAAGGCCCTAGGCATTCTAAAAATATATGTTTTACCTTAAATCATAAGATTAAGAACCTCATCAATGACCAACACATTACATTTGATGATCCTCTAAATGAATTAGGTTCATAACTTGGTGATCACCATGAGTAGAAATTTTTTAACAATCTTTTACAAGACCATTCTAAAAAGGAACCAAAAGTCTAAATGGCATATAATTCACACCCTCCTCCATCACATTATACACACCCACTAGATGGTATTATTGGTACTTACACACAACATACACCTCCTATGGTTCAAATACCTCATATTCCCTTTGATGATAGTGAAATTAAAGGTGATGACTCTAATATCCATTCCCTATTCATTCAAGCATACCTTGATAAACACCCCATTCATAATGTTATGATTGATAATGGTGAAAGTGAAAATGTTTTCACTGTGACATTACTTATGAATTTGGGTTATACTCATAATGATTTACACCCCTCTACCAGATTAGTTAGAGCATTCAATGGGACCTCATAGAAGGTTCTTAGTGATATTGGATTGCCTTTAAAAGTTGGTTCTACACATTTGATTACTAAATTTTAATTTATGCCTTCCATAGACATCTTTGATATGTTATTGGGAAGACTTTGGATACACACTCTTCGAGAAGTACCTTCTACAGTGCATGGGTGTGTCAAATATATGCATGCCAATAGAGTAATTTTTTTTTATAATTCCATATGAGCATCCTCTTGAACAAAAATAAATTATACCTAGACAACTAGATATCAAGCCTAAAAAGGCTAATCCACCACAAAATGGTAAGTAATATATAGTCCCCTTTATTAAGTAGCTAGTACTAGAGAGACTTTTACATTAGAGATAGACAGTGGGTTCCACAAAATCATAGTCTTCTATGCACCATATCTAAATTTCCAAAGCACCCAAACATGTTCCTACTATTTATACTCCAAATAAACAAACAAGCACTCAACTATGGATTTAAAAAACCCCTACTTTGGTTACTCCTACTATTGCTTCACAACTATAGAGTCTTATTTTACATACGTAGAGCACCATCGATACCATAGTGATATATATTATACCTATATATGATATTTGTCTATGTACATGGGGTGTCACACTAGATTTAAATTGGCGAGATATTTATGACCATTTATTAAATGGCATTACAGGATGATATTTCCTCGTCACAGATTCTGAAAATACCAAAAAAATAAAAACATTCAAAAAATCCAAAAATATTTTTGACACTTGCATATTCTATTAGCTCCTTGGCATCTACGTGTTAGTTACATGTTGAAGGATAGCATATAATTTACTCCTATATACACATTTACAGGCATACATATATACATGATTATATACACTTATGGGTGTTTAGATTTCCCTCTACTCACGTCACTAGGACGTTGGGGGCATCCATCTTATATGATCTTGATACACATATTTTATATGATTCGATGATCACTCTACATTATCATGTTTGAGATTACATTGTAATTACACATGCCTATTATCTATGATTATACCCTACACATGGTACTTCATATGCTATCCACTTTACATTTTTATAACATGTTTTATTCATGGGCCACTATGACATGTTTTATGTTGGATGCATATGCTTTTATTTTACACACTTATTTGAGTTTTTTACCTTGTTATTTTCTTGCTTGTTCGAGCATTTGAATATGTTTTGTTGTATGTGGCCCCTATGCTTATGTTTTCCTTCTTTTACATTTGAATATTTCATCACTTAATTTGTGTACACTTGACTAATTCATGTCCATTCTATTTTGTGGCATTTGGACATGCCCCTTATTTTCGATCTCCTTAGACCATTACTTTTTGACTTGATTTTGTGTGCTCTTATGTAATTTATTATTTTCTTGTTGATCTCAAATTATTACTATATAGATGTTTCCATAATCTTTATCATGCATATTATGCCTACATTTGATCACATTGGTTATACGTGCTTCAATAATAAATTTACCTAGACATGTTCTTTCTACATACTACATGGTTATTACATTCATAGATTTTACAATTGTCTTACCCTTTTGAGGTGAGGTAACTTCTAGGTACTATTTTTACCTCACCTCAAAGGGGTGACTATTCATGGGGGCATGTCATATGGACATAGATTCCACACATTCATATTTTTTAGATTCATTGGGGGCATGTCATATGGGAATGGTTTCAACACATTTACATTTTCCTAATTACAATGGGGGCATGCTTTGGAAGCATTTTTCTCCACATTAATTCAATATTTGGTACTTACACTAGTTTTTATATTTAGTGGGGGCATGTCATATGGAAATGGATTCCACACATTCATTATTTTTAGATTCAATGGAGGCATGATTTGGAAGCATGTTCTCCACATTTGTTTAGCATTTATTACTTATATCAATTCATATATTCAGTGGAGGCATGCTTTAGAGGTATGTTCTCCACACCTACTCAATATTCAACATCTCTAGTTTATAGTGGGGGAATGTTTTTAAAACATGGCCTCCATATTGGTACTTAAATTAGTTTTATATTTGTCCATATATAGTGAGGGGATGCTTTGGAAGCATATTCTCCACACTTACACACTTATCTAAATTGGCCAAAGCATACAGTTATATGATTCAGATTCATAGTTGTAGTAAAATTATATAAATGGTACCATTGTTATAAATATTTTTATCATGAGACATATTTAAGGTGTATATGCTATGCAACATGTGCCTAATATTACAAAATACAAATCAATTTTAGATTCCAAAACCATTTTGAATGCTAATACCTCACAAAATTTTATAGACTTTATCAAACCAATCTATTACAATAGTTGGTTCACCTTTTGGTATGGTTGAGGTGATTAAATAATTTAATCTTTCCAAGTTTTTAGGTTGGATTTGATAATATCAACCAACATCACCAGTTTATAAGTATCATTGGGTTGTATGGTTGAGATAATATCAACTACCAGGTGGCAACTCATTTTTGCTCCAAAGTTGGGGGAATGTGGCTTCCAATCTCTCTCACTCATTTCATCTCCTTGGATATATGAACTTTAAATATTTATCTATATATATCCTAATCTTAGTTTTAGATCCTTACAATGATACATATTTTTTCAAAATAACTTGTTAATAGGTAAGGTGGTTACATCGACACACATATGTACTCTTAAACCTTGCTATTTTAATTTCAATATATTTCAAGTAATTTAACCCAAACTATATGCATTAATTTTACACTGTAACATGCTCTTAGTTATAGGTCAAACACTAGCAAAGTGCTCAAATTCAACTCAATCAAAGATAAGGTGTGCATACACACCCAAGTACTTATTCTTTTCCTTTAAATTATCAATTTCATTACTAGATTAAATGGGGAGAAAATGTAGATAATATTTTGTGATTATGTAGCACATCAATCTTATACACTTGGCAAACTCAGACCCTCATTGTCTTCTTAGTTATATATATGCCTTAATTTTGCAAGCCTTGTATCTACTCTATCTCGTGCCCCTTGGAATATATTTTAGTCTGACCAACCTTATATTGATGACATAGACATCTTCTCTTGCCAAAAATTCTTAAAATGTACTTATCTTACACCTCTACAAGTTATGATCCTACACATATTTTTCTATTCTTTGGAAACTAATGTCTAGGATATATAGTAACTTCAAAATTACTATCCTGACCTGACACAAGTGTCCAGTGTCCTAAAGTCATCCAAATTTCAAATCAAACATATTAAAATGGTTAGCCTACATGTTTTAATTTGATTTATCTCTTAAATAGGATTGGTATAAATACAATATCAACCCTCATTAATTCACCTACCTATAACCTAGAAATCATATCAAAGAGCACTCAAGAAGAACTCAAGTTATCAAAATCTTTCCTATTCTACCCTATTTTGACATAAGTAAAAGTAACAACCCATATACAAGTCTAAAGCACTAAAGGATAAGTAATAAGGTCTTTTATTACAAGTTCAAGTTAGGTCATTGTTATACTTGCTTCACATACATTGCATGATTCACACACAAGCCACCACATAAGGAAGAACTACACAAGTCTAAGGCCTTTTTTATGGAGTATTGGCTATGTAGGTAGCACACAATGGGGTCATTTTATTTCATCTCAACACCATGTTCCCACTAACCCATTTTCCCCCAAGGTCACATTGAATATGGAAAGATAAGGTTTTGTCATTTCACATAGAGTGACAGTCCATGACCCAGATATAAATGCACCATATCAAAGGTGATGAAAACCCTAGAAGAATCCAAGTAGTTGAATCATGTTTAATATAATATTCTATATAGTAAACTTTAATTTAACCTATATATTAGCATTGACATAACTATCCCAGGCTAACGCAATTGTCCAGAGAGCTAGAGGCACTAAATCCAGAATATGATAGATTTTCTAAAACTGTCTTCCTACCTACTTCCAACATATTCCAAATCTAAATTTTCATTAGCATAAAAAAAAAGTAGCTTATTTTATGTCATTTATATATCTATCATAGTTTTAATTTCCATTAATAACTTATCTTATTTTGATAAAATTAATGTATGCTTATATTTGAGTTTAACATCTAATTGGTCTATTGTATATCTAATATTCACCCTTTTTCGCTATCATTTATATATCTTTAATGCTATCTACCTAAATAAGATCCAAAAAGTTAGGGTTAAACACAATCAAAAAACTAATTGGTTTCCCCTCTAGATCATATCTTTCAAATTATACACAAGTGTTGGCTACATCAAGTTTAATTAGGGAGTTGATTTCACACATCATATCCTTTTCTTGAGAAACCTCCATTATATGGTTATACTCCTACAATAGGTGGTGATTATAGTAACCCTCATTATATTAATCCTCATATACCTACACATAGTGACATAAAATCTCATCAAGTTAATGCATATATTCTTATCACTTATATTGGCATGATTTTTATAGACACTTCACAAACAAGTGTTTAACTTATTAACATCATATTAGAAAATTATCATAAATGAAAGAATAGTCTCCCTAGTGACACCATTCAATGATGGAGGAACAACATCTCTTCAATCATCAATTAATATAGGATTAAAAAATCACCTTGAGAGTACACAATATAATATATATCCTAGAGATTCATATCATGTTTCATCTATATTTTCAATCAAGGCTATTTTCATTGAAGTGCTTGTAAGGTCGTATGATAGAGTTTAGGATACTTTGATAGAAATACAATATTAGTTATGAAAAAATATATTTGTATTATTCGAAGATGTATGTGATGAAATTATGATGCATCTGTGATCTATTATATGTCTTGTCACTAGGTTATTATTATTATCACTTTCATATTTGTATCATTTAAAAATTATTTTTGCTATTTCCCCCACTTGGCTTTATTCCCAATGTCCCTCATTGATTATTTGGATGTTTTATTTCTTTATTTACACTTGTATATTTATGATCTAAGGTTCCTCATTAATTACTTATAATTTTAATTATTTTCTAACCTCTTGGGTTTATTTCGTGAACCTTCCATTTGGTTCTTTAAATGTTTTCTTATTTTCTTCTTTTTTGTGTTTTGTTATTGATTCTTCCAAACAGGATTTATCTACATACTTGTTTGTGTTAAACTTATCATAGGCCTAAATTTACAATCTAATGAAATTATTATCTATATCTTTCAAATTTTCCAACCCTCTTGGGCTTACCTTTATACTCATATGCACTTTATTACTTTATGAGTAGTTACATTTCCATGTACCTCCAATTCATATATTCACAACATCTTTTGAAGAAAATATTCCCCTATATAACTATTAAATAATTATAATTCAACCATTTTAAAATCACATTTTTCAATGAATATTATGATCCTAATTTTTTAACTCATATTATCTCAATTGAGGAATACATAGGACATATATTGGATTACACTCTTTAATGGGGTGTAAACTAGGAGTGTCTAAGTATCTTGTATTTTTTAGGTTCTCTATCATGGCTAGGTGTAAGCTTTATAATTATGTCATATTACATACCTAAGTTTATCCCTAAAAATTTATATGGTGGATGATAATAAAAAGATAAAAAGAATAGAATGAAACAATAAAAGGAAAATATTAAAATTAAAATGAAAAATTCAAAAATAGATCACAATCTAAAAAAACATGGGGCCAAATCCCATTATTTGTCATAAAGAGGTCACATACACTTATAATCTCTCATCAAAATAAATTGAGTTTGGGTGTCTAAATTAATGTGAAATATATGATTTGGGTTATATATATAGAGAAGTACCTATATTTTACATTTTTCTATTTTTTTAAATATATCATTAATGAGTTTTTTAAATTATTCTTGTATTAATGTTTTAAATTTTTTAAATCTAATAGGACATAAAATATTATAATTTTACCTCATGATCAATATGATTACCATGGCTCCTATCCTAGTTGAAATCTCAAGCACCACAATTAGCCTCACAATAGAGTTGGAGGTAAATTATAGTGGTGTAGGCTAGTATAATTTGGTATGATTACTCTTATCACTCATGTCACCTTTATTTTAATCTGATTATCTAATCCTCATAACTACTAGTGGGTTTGAATGATATTATGGAGTGGGAAACACATTGTGAGAAAGTAGGTACCTTTACTTTTCTGAATACCATATTCATGAGATATATTTACTACATCATTAGTATTTCCAAACAATATCCTTATAAAACATGGTATTAAATCTTTTATTTAAATCTTAATTAGAGTTTCCTATCTTTGATAATGATTTCACATTTCCTATTTTACACCTCATTATTTTATGTACATGTTACTCCCAGTTTCCCCTTGATGGAAATTTATTATAGTTTACCACATCCCACTTCTTAAAATTCATTATATATATATTATGCTTTATATTTGAATTATTTTACTACCTTTACCTTTAATATTCTAAGTTTTTAGGTTACAATACCTTAGGGATTTAGATGGAATTTACTTACAAGAAAACACATCCAATGTTATCACACATGCATCTCATATTTCTCATCATATTATTATTGGAATTACATATCCTTGATATCCTTTTATAAATTCTAACACAAACATTGATATGATTAAATTTATTTCCTTGTTTATTTTGAAAATTCTTTTTTTATTAAATTATCTTATCTAGTTGCATTACCTATCACATTTCTAACACAATATACTCACACATTTTCATACTCATTAATTATTTTATTATAAGACAAAAAATTTGTCAAATAATTAATATACATCACATATTATCATTATACCACATTAAAAGGATAATAAAACATACACATCTACACAATAGAACATGTGTTTAAAAATATCATATTGTGTGTGTGTGTACATATATTATTTTTATACATCATATACATCACACATTTCCAACACCTTAATCAAGGCACATGGGTTCACTCTACAAGGACACAACCTCTTGAACATCCCCAAGGGATAGAGCCAATGATTTTTTGATAAAATTTAACCCATGTCATTACCCTCATGTAATGGTTATATTTGTATTTAACTTAATAATTCACTTAATTACACCATGTTCTCTATCTATACCTAACCTCATGGTGGTTATATGGGCCTATAAATCTATCACTAAAGGTAGATAAAAATCTATGGTCTATTACCTTAGGACCTCACCTACTACCACTAAAAATTATGTAAAGGGAAATTATTGATCATCTCTTTGTCTCTCTACTACACAAAAATATGATCCTATGAGCATAAATGTTTCCATATGTCTTTCAACTAATTGTGTGATTGGATTGTGCATCACCATGATATCATGATGTGGTTACACTCCATCTAGTATTGGCATGGTTTATTCCCTTAATCAAAGAGCACCACTCCATTTTTCATACATGCACATAAATTTATGTAATTATTTACACATTTTATATATATACATGTCTATCATTACTTAAATTTATAGCATGCATTTGTTTTATTGAAAATAAATTTCTATGAATATAATACAAGAGTACACATTGCTAAACATACTAAAAAGTGAGTGAAATGATATCATGGTCCAAAACAAAACATGATTTTGATCACAAGGATTAAAAGAATGATAAGAATATATATATATATTTTTAAATATGGCTTAAAATGCATCATTCTAATAAAAAATGATGTTAAATTGTGGGAAAAAAATTATTCATTTGACTACTAAATGGAAAGGAATAAGATCACTAGGGCACATAAGAAATTGAAACAAATGGATAAGGTAGATTATTATATAATTTATTAACCTAAACACAAAATAGTGGTAAAATCCACCATAATAGGGTACTTATCCCCACCATCATTAGCTTTATCCTTTTTGGTATCACCTTATGAATCCAGTCTAAATGGAGAAATTACTAAGGCAAGACAAGGGAATTTCCTTGGTGAAAATAAATCCATCCTAGCATGTATTTTTATTTAGTTTTTAATCAAGATGTTAATAATTATTATATTTAGTGGTTACTTTAATTATTACTCAGGATTATATTGAGATGTTACATATCTATTATTGAGGTGTTTAGTTGATATTACAGTCAATATTTTATTCAAACTTGGAGGAACTTGGCATAACTCTATCTCCATTTATTTATCATAAAAATCATGGATTCTATTTTAGATAATTCATATTTTATAAATTTTACTTATTTGGCACCTGTCCATGCACATGTGAAAAAAAAAACAATGGGTTTATAGTTTCTCAATGTATTAGTTGTTGTTCTAAATAAATAAGCATTCAAATCATATATGTTTATTATCTTTTTTATATTTTAAAGTATTCTTTCACATAGCTATAAATGGTGAAAATGTAGAGACTTAAGTATGACCCCCTAAAATATTAATAACAATTAATTAGAATGATATTATGGTGCTTATCTTTTTTCTAATTACTAATAAAAATTAGGGATTATTAGAATAAATTCTCTCTCTCTCTCTCTCTCTCTCTCTCTCTCTCTCTCTCTCCTCTCTCTCTCTCTCTCTCTCTCTCTCTCTCTCTCTCTCCTCTCTCTCTCTCTCTCTCTCTCTCTCTCCTCTCTCTCTCATCTCTCTCTCTCTCTCTCTCTCTCTCTCTCTCTCTCTCTCTCTCCTCTCTCCTCTCTCTCTCTCTCTCTCACTCTCTCTCTCTCTCTCTCTCTCTCACACACACACACACACACACACATCCATTAAAATTTTACCAACGTTTCTGACACTTGTTAGAAATGACCAGAACATTTTTAGGTATTAATTTTCATCTCCACCTAGTCATATTTCACTCACCCCTTTGTACCATATTTTCACTTTTGTTCATTTGATGTTATTTTACTTTCCATTATAGTCTCAATTTGAATTCATTTTTATACAAATAAAAAAGTATTATAGTTCATTTACATCAAAATATTGCATAGGCTATTGATAGCATTCTATTGAACACTCACATACATTGTATAGAGATAAATTGATCAATATAAAAATTTATCATTATCCAAATCTAGTATTTCCCATGAAACACTTTTGATATTTGACCTAGAGGGTTTTGTATCATTAAAATTTATTTTTATTTATACAATTCATTAATTTTAGACATATTTTATCAAGGGGATTACACTAATATTTAGCATATTGAATTTAGATATTGTTTATTGAGCCCTTATAACCCTCAACAGAGGCCCCTAAAGCTAACTTTGATATCCTTTAGTTTAAGATGATGTTTCCATCTTAGGGAAAGGAGAAGATAGTCTATTTTATAGGTTAGATGGATCATAGCTTGTTTCAATTCAAATCAAGGACAAAATAAATTAACATAAGGGATAAAGATCCTCAACTCATTTTAAAGTATTCCTACCACATAAGAGAAACATCCCAATGTTTAAGGCATCTACCATAAACATTCCAACATTTATGACACTCAAACATGATCGAGTCAAATATTGTTTCTAGGTTATTAGTACTTTCTGTGAAAAAATTGAAGTGTATATTTAGGTGAAAATTACCACATCGCACATTATTAAATTTTATATATGAAACCCTATATGAATGTGCTAGTACTCAATTATAATAATAAATAATATTTAACAAAAATTATATATGTTTGATTTACGAAATTAAATGTTTTACATTTATTTGAATTTAATTAGTTAAGTTTATTTATATATATAACACTTTCAT